>JABUQX010092720.1:55000-57500 GCA_015478945.1 Trachelipus rathkii
GGAGACGAGGGATCCTGGAAACCAAGGCCAAGAGGGCAACGAGGATGCCGTCAAAGAGTTGAAAAGCTATTTGCTCACTCTTGAGAGGTAAGAAACTCGCCTCCATGCTATAGTAAAGACTAAAGACTAAAGACTAAAGAGCATAGTAAAGAGTAAAGACTATAAAGTAACCAAATTAAATCTTTAAATAAAATCTAGTAAATTAACTTTTTTTGAATTTTTTCATGATTGAACATTTAAATATGAAATTACAATAGTCAAATTCAAAAAAATTAAAAACTTCTATTTATTTCAGTTTCTTCATCTTTGAAAAATTTTTGAGGACTGATGAGAAAGTTGATGGGGTGTCTCTTAGGAAGATTCACACTGGTGTTGCCAAGTGTAAACATCCTGCCTGCAAAGGGAAGAAGGGGCTTTCCTACAGCACCCAGACAAGGTCCCACCTCAAGCAGCATTACAAGCATGTAAGTTTAAATAATTATTAATTAAATAATTTAGATAAGATCACAACAACTAACTGGTGTTGCTAGTTAATTAGTTATCAAGATTTAAACACTCTTGTATAAAGTCTTGATACTTTATACAAATGTTATCAAAGAAAATTAAAAAATTTGTAATTAAAGTTTGTATTATTTTTATATACCAGATGCACAATGACCTTCTCCCTCACCTCTCTGCAGCCATTGAAGGGCTTAGCAAGCGCGGTCGCTCCAGTTCAAGGGAGAGTGAGTCTCGCAAGCGTCAGATGTCTCTGGATGAGAGCTTCAGGTCAAAGTTCAGCCAGCAGAGAGCAAGACAAGGTTACACCAGGTGAAAAAATTCAGAAACATAATATTAGTTATTTTAATTGAACTCAATTTTTTTTAAATAGGTATATGAGCGACTTAGCGTCTTCACGTTTTAAAAATATTTTTATTAAAAATTTAAAATATATTGATTTATTAACTTAATTACTTTTTCATCATTAGGTGGTTCATTCATTCAATGATGCCACTGGATTTAGCTGATGATCCTTACACGAAGGAGATGTTTTACCTCATTAATCCCGAGTTTCATCCCACCTCAAGGAGGACTTTGAGCAGGGATATTGAAAAGCTGATGCAAAAGGGGAAGACTCGACTGATAAACAACCTCTTCCACCAGAAGTGGGTGGCCACTACAGCCGACAGTTGGACCGCCCACAATAGGTCCTTCTTGGGAATGACAGTCCACTGGATTGACAGGGTCAACCTCAAAAGGTGCCATGCAACTTTGGCGGTCAGGGAGGTGAAGGTAAGAAAATTAAAAAGTTAAATTTTGTCATTTTATACCTTAGTCTCATAACCATAAGAACATATGAGGTGTAAATATTATTTAATTTACAGACTAAAACAATAAAATTATTGTCTTTAGGAAAGGCAAACTCACCAGTTACTGGGGAAACTAATCACAGAGATTCATCATGAGTTTAGCATCCACGGTAAGGTGAAGGCCACCACTACGGACAATGGCACCAACTACGTGGCAGCCTTCAACGCCTTTGGTGAGTCCAACCAGGACCAGGAGAACCTTCCTATGGACCCTGATTATCCTGACTTGGAGATTGTGGATCTCCAGGAGCTCCTGAGGGCTGAGGGTGACAACCCAAGTCTGCCGCCTCAACACCGCTGCAGGTACTTAGAATTCGCGAAAACTAGTGCTAAATGCTACTAATATATATTAATAATATTATTAAGTAATAAGTATTAACAAATAAAGATTTGTCATTTAAGATTTAACTAATAATCTTTGAATTTCTTGAATTAAATATCTTATTGTTTCAGTGCTCACACACTCAATCTGTTGGCGACAACAGATGTGAGTGATATACAGGGCTGGAGCAAGGGGGGCTCACAGTGGAGGAGGACCATAGCTAAGATCCAGGCCCTGTGGAACCTTCAGAACAGGGCCCCAGTGGTGGCCAACCAGATCAAGATTGTCGCCAAAAGAAAACTGAAGACTCCTGTGGTGACAAGGTAGTAGTAGTTACTATTAAAAAAAGAAATTTAGCGTAAGAAATTGTTGCCGATTAATTATAGACAAGTTCATTTTATAAGTTTTTGATATTTTATATAAAGTTATATTTATTTCTGCAGATGGAACTCCCTATATGATAGTGTGATGGTCCTTCTGGAGGTTTTAAGGGTCGAAAACCAAATGGATGCCATAAACACCATCCTCATCAAGCAGCCCAAGGGAGGTTCCCCTCTCACAGAGGTAGACGTCGAGGTAAATATAAAGTATTTTTAAAGTAGCAATTGCTCTTTTAATATTTTTATTTATAATTTAATAAATTTATTAAATTATAAATCTCCTCACAAACCCAAACCCCCTCCATTAATCCCTGTTCTGTACCTGTACCATCGCTCTTGCTTGCCCAACACTCATATCGCTACTTCGTAAACAATCTCTAACTGAATATATCCACCTTTTTTTCCGGTCGTCCGACAGGCAAAACACTCTCACATGTGCTCTTATACAC
>JABUQX010092720.1:62500-72500 GCA_015478945.1 Trachelipus rathkii
ATACTTACCTATCACTACTAATATATATTATATACTATTAATATACCTATATATATATATAATATATATATATATATACTATACTATATATATTATAATACTACTATCATAATATATATATAATTATATATTAGTACCACTATATATATATATTATATTATATAAGATAATATATTATATATAATAATATATAATAATATATATATATATATTTATTATAATAAATATAATATACATATAAATAAATATAATATAATATATATATATACCTACTATTATATATAATATAATTTTATATATATATAAATTAATAATATATATATAATAATATTATATAATATAATATAATATATAATATTATATATATATTTGTATGTTTTTAAATTTTTGCTGATTAAAGTGTCGTTTTTAATTTTGCTTTAGTGATCAGTATTTTCAATGTCATATGTCTAGAGTTTTATATTATTTCTAAATTACTACTAGAATTGAGTCGCTTTTTACAAAGAAGACTTCAGATGGAACGACACATAACCTAATCTTTCGCAACATAGCCGAATCTTAAGACTAAGTTTTAGTGTTTTTACCCTGGTTTAGAGCTTTTTTAAGTTTTTTTAGCGTATTTAATTTTTCAATTAATGCAGCTTTTAGCTTTGAAAAAACAATTGAATTAATAGTTATTATTTTGATGAATGCAAATGATCTGTGTGTGTTGTGTGTGTGTGTGTGTGTTGTGTGTGTGTGTGTGTGTTGGTTGTGTGGGCTGCAATTCAGAGGATTTTTTGGTGGGCTGTGTATGGTCGATTGTGTGTGTTTTGTTTGTGAGGCTGTCTGTTTGAATACTGGATAGAGAAGATGTAGGGGTGGGCGTAGGCTGGGCGTTCTCTATGGTGGGCTTTGGCTGAACGTGGTCGGTGGCCTCAAAACTGAACCATGGAATTTGGAATATCAGCCGGTCGCTAACTCTCTACCGTAACGTGTTTACTTGACTGTTCTTGAGAACCACAATAGCCAGGGAATCTATTTTCAATAAAAATTAATTCTCCAACTATAACCTTTTCTTTAATTTTTTTCAGACTAAATGGTGATGTCTGTGGGCCGGGTATATAGGGACAGGGTTACACTCCTAGATACACCGTCTTTGAGAATTGAGATCTACACTATTATCGATGTTTCTGTAGGCTTTCAAAATCATTACTCCCTACTCACCAATATATCTTGTGCTTTCTGCTAACTAAGTATTCTAACACGGAACAGATTAATTTACACACAATCACTTATATTGAATATCTTACTACAATCTCATGAGACCGTTACATAAATCTTCACATATCCAATCTGAGATTCATCTTATATTAGAGCTGATTCAACGTTCATCACACTGAGTGGTTGGGGCCTCCTCTCATACTGATGCAGGAGGGGAGGAGGCAAAAACATTAAGTATTCTTAACGATCTGGACAGTTAATTAAAGAATCATACACATAACCATAAATAAAACCCACCCCCCAATCGGTCCAACCAATTCTTGAAGCAACGCTTGTCTTAAATGTTTCTACCACTCACCTCCTTCTCGGGATATATAATTACACACTACCATTTTCCCTCCCTATCGATAACCTCTGAACCACAATCTTGTAGCTCTTACATTTTTATAAACTTTTTCTCACAGCAGCTTCCCACCCATCGCCCCACAACGTACTTTCTGGCACTCTCTAACTCGGCTCACCATTGGGAGGGCGTGGCATCAGATATTCTATTGCTAACTATGCTTGGAAGTGAAATAACATTGACTATTGACTCGGGAGACGCTTCGGTCACCGGCTGAAAGGTAGGGAAGCCCGTAATCGTTGAGGGTATGAGAGGGTTCATCAAGCTTGCTTCACTAAAATCTTTTTCCTCAACCAAAATTCATGGCTTTCCGATGGGGAATTTCTCACTCGCATTCAGGAGAGAGAATCTCGGCGGGTATCGGGACTGGGGAAGGGAAACTCTCGTTTCTCCTATCAATAATTACTAATATTATCATTCTGCTCGGAATACGCTTGACGGCTATTATTGACAGGCTAAACTGCTGCTTTTCACATAGAAAAGTGCAACAAGTCCTACTTGCTCTCATTACTGATAAAAATTTCTGGTCCTCTTGCCACACAGCTCCTCTCAATACAATTTCGTAAATCTGCCTTATCCTCGCTTATTCGCCTGCTGACGTTCTGTAGGGGCGTGAAGCGTCTCGGCCTAACTGAACAAGGCTAACTCTCCTTCCGGACTCCCTTTTTCATCTAATTCTACCCTGGACGACTCCGCATCCCTCCTCCTGCTTCTTCTCTCTCAGGTTCCTAGCCCTCTTCGCCGTCGCATTACGCATCGACCGGGTGTATCGGGATTTGAACTAACTGAGTGTCACGGCGGCTAACGTGGCCGATCGGCATTTCTCTCCCGTGTTCTGAGGGAGATGCTTCGAATGGCCCTGTCCTCGATCAAATTACTCTTCTACATGCTTAAATACTTGTTAACATTTTCCTCAGTGCTGGAAGCGCGCCAATATTCGCTCTAATTCGAAAACTAGGGCAGCCGCTTCTGTCCTTCTACTATCGTCCTATAGATCTAACTTGGTATGTCTATCTAACCACGATCTTTGAAACCTCCTCTTACCTCCTTCATTTCCTGGATTCATCTGGAATCTCATCTCCCTTCTTCTCCAGATCAATCAGTATGGCTTGTCTACGCTCGAGGTCAACTTGGTGATTATAGCTATCGCTAGTCTTACTGATTTATGGGTCTTTTCTTGCCTGGGATCTTTTATTTGTTGGTGATAGTTCTTTGGGTGTTGGCACTCGATATATCAAAAGGCTTTTGATCGAGTAATGAGGGGCGATGCGTCGCCCTACTTTCTAAGTCTTCTTCTTCTTATCAGGGTTCCCTCCTCACATCTTTGCTTACTCTTGTCACAGCTCTTCTCTCTCTGGCTCGCCCTCCATATCAGCACTTCGTTGATCCGATGCGACTTCTTCCTCCTTTCCTGTTAATTGTGGTGTTCCTCCAGGTCTGTTTTATCTCCAACTTTTATTCTTACTTTCCAATACAAACGATCTCTAGCTGTACTTCTAACTCTGATCCACTTTATGCCGATGACTCAACTCTCCATTCTTGTCCACTCATTTCAAATCTGCTCCTCTTTTGCATTAGAGGTGCCTCTCGTCTTCAGCTTTCTAATTCTATTCTTGCCGACCTGAATGGGATTCCCGGTGGGGGAAGCACAATCATCGTGAATCAACTCCTTGAAAAACTCACTACTTTTACATTCCCTCTCAAAACACTCCTAACTTCCTATCTTTTCGAAGACGGCTTCTAACGTCTTACCTGTTGACAACATAACATTCTTGGTCTGAACATAAACAACAAATTATCTAGGAAACCTCATATCACAACAGTTGCAAGGTGGCTCAAAAAGAAAATGCGAGTTACGGTTCAGGATTTGCGGGAGAATTTTTAATTCTTACTGGCATAAGATACTTGTTCGAATTAGTTTAGTCGCCAATTTCGCCCTGTTTGCGTGCTTTTGGTCATCATCTATGGGGGGCTTCGGCTCCACCTTCTACTGGACCAAGCCAGTTGATCTAAAGCTAAGGACACTAATTAACTGTCCCTTACTTTCTAAATCTCTTGCACCTACTATCTTGCGACGTGACGCTCGCGTCACTATCTCTTTTTCTAAATGGTTACTACACGGTTTGATGCTGCAAGGAGTTGTCCACTCAACATTCCATCCTCCTTGGCGGCTCGCACCTCCGCAATAACAGGGGTTGCCTGAATATGGAAAAAGGCCAACTGCATTTTGCGTGAGACAATGAAAATACCAGACTCTTCGTTGTGTTGCCTATAAAATATCCGGTAATTGTTGTTCTATAAACCAGATGCATGCTTCTGTTTTTTCTATTCTTCTTTATCTTGCATCTTCTCTCCTTTAAAACCACGTCTGCGCACACTCTGAGAGATTGCGTTAGGTCTTGGCTTGGTGGGCTTTCGTGTATTTAATTTCCTACCCCCTTCCTTGAAAAGGGCTCAGCCGTGAGTGGTGGTAATCTTGTAAATTATAATATATATATATATTTATATATATTATATATTATTAATATCTATTTATATATATTATATATATAATATATTATATAAATTTATTTATATATATATATATATATATATATATATATATATATTAATATATATATATATATATAATATAAAATTACAAACCTATCTAATACTATATATATATATACTATAATACGCAGTAATAATTATAATTTATTATATATATTATATTATATAATATACGTATATTTATTTATAATTGTCACCCTACTACCCCGTATATAGTATGGAGGTGAGAAAAATATTATATCCCTCACTCTACCTATCTATAATATATTAATTTGATAAATATATATAATGATATAATTTATATAATCCAAATTATTATATTTTAGTTTTTATATAATATATGCTAATAAATAATAATAATAAAAATAATACTCAAAGCAATATAAATATATATAAAGATAATAAAAAAATAGAAATAAAATCCCTATCACGGGTTAATTATATATTTTTTTGTAGGGGTAGGTTTTTACCTCATACCTCACCTATACTATACCTATATACCTATTCACTCATACTATTTTATTATTCTATCCCTCCTATTTATATTATATATATATATATATATATATATATTATTATATATATATTATTATATATAATATATATATATATATCATGTATATATATATATATACAAACGGTAGCAACGTTAATGAGAAAGTTAACGTCGTTTAATTTTTAATCGTTAACAAAAAACATTAACGACGTTATTCATAAAGCGTTTATCGGTAAAAAATGTAGCGGAAGTTAACGTTAATCGTAACGTTTAACCGTCCTTCAAATATGTAGGAATAGTAATAATCAATGTTAATTTTCTTTTATTATAATAATATTCCTAACAATATTAATAATTGATATTAAGCCTATCAGACAAATTATTTAACTCTTTGACCTATAGCAGATACTTTTCGCTCTTGGCGAAGCATACCTCTTAAACCGCGTCTAAATACCTTAATTTCGACTGCAAGTACTCGGGTGTCCGTAAGAAGAATGTCCCAGTTTCAATGCGTTGTATTATAGAGGCAGCAAATAGATATAGCATATCCCACAGCAATGATATACATCAAGAGGTGAAGGAAGGGAGGTAAGTTGCAGGTAGTTTCGGAATTGCAATGACGCCAGAAGAGTTGCCTGAGTATAGGTGCGACATATTTGATGTCGCGCGTTCAGTTAATGTTTAGTTCTCTCTAGTGCGTGGCGCCACATACTGACAATTTTGGCGAGTCCTGAGCGCAAAGCTTTCTGTGTTCTACAATTTGCTAAGTGTGAATCTGTAATTACGATTCAACGTGCGTATCTTTTACGGTTCCAATGTGATCCTCCTGGGGCCAAAAACTTCGCAGGCTATATTTATCGACCACCATTTGACGAACTGAAACTGACCATCGGCCTCTTGTAAAGGCAGAAAGTACTGGACCCGCGCCCCACAAGTGACTGTACATGAAAATTTGTGGACGCCGTCATCAGGCCCCTCGTTTCCTCTCATTAGTCTAAAAATCCGTTCGGAAGAGCAAGTCACGAACTGCAGGTGCAAAAAACGGGCACGCGTGTGAACACGAATTGTTAAAAGAGCAAACGTTTTACAACATAGCGTCATAACCGGGGTTGAGTTTGTAACCCGCCTTTTAACAGCAGCGACGACTATGCTCTTACGGTTTACTCTGCTTTGTCTGCTGCCACGCTGTTACCCGCTCGGAGACGATGACCTTCTAGATCGTGTGGTTAGCGACTGAGTCCACCCTCTTTCAAATTCTCAGCGGGTAAGGTGAATGCGATAATGTTCGTATCTGAGTCTGAAATCTGCTGACTTGTAGAATTCACGATCACGCCTGACTTCCCCAACAGGTTACACCTTCTTCTCCCGCGCCAATACCTCCAGACACGACCAGGTCTACTGACCTTTCTTTTTTGCAGAAGCAACCGTAACAGGGGTCGCCAATCTCGATATGTTTCCACACAATGGCTCTTTCCCCATAATTATTAGAGGATGAAGCTGTAAAACTTTATATGGCAGCAAGATGGAGCCCCTCCACATTGGAGTCACATAGTTCGAGCGTGGTTGAACGACTTACTCCCAGATCGTTGGATTGGTTGTAATGGTCCAGACGACAGAGCTCTATATTTCTGCCCCCCCGGTCCCGGACTTAACGCCATGCGATTTCTCCCTATGGGGCTGCCCAATTAATATGCCAGAGTTGAAACGCAGAATTGAACACGCCTTTGCGTCCATTACACTCCGGATATGTTAACCAATGTTTTGAGGAATTGGATTAATCGGCTGATGTGCCTTATTACGGAGGGCAGGCAAATATTGGAATCATATGTAGGATAAACCATACCCCAAGAGTGCACATGGCGTCTGTCAACATGCTGTGATATTGTTTTACGCTGTTATATATAAGCATTACTGGAACATTCTTTTTACGGATCACCCGAGTAGTATAGTTAATACAAATATTTGTATTTATGTTTTTTTATAATATTAAACGCTTTATGAGCGACTAAGTACTTATAATTTTTCACTAGTCCGCACAAGAGCAATGTTCAAGTAAACTAAACGCAAACCCATTAATCGACTCCATCCCTCGAACGGGCACACGCAGTGCACTATCTCTTTTTTCTTCAGCGAATCAATAAGAAATGAGAATACAGCAAAAGAAAACGTCAAACATTTTTAAACGGGATAAATGAACCGTGTAAGTAAAACAACAATTTAGCAAGTTGAGAATGAGACGCTTTAGGAAATTTTTGGGAAAAAAAAGTTTATGTTTCTGAAATCGAATATATACAATTTATAAAATCTTATATAGAAAATATTTTATAATCGTAAATGAAAGTTAATCGGTTAACCGGATGGTAGAAAATGTTTTTTTTTAACTCGAATGTGAAATAGTAAAAACCGTATAATTCTTTTACGAAATTAACGAAAGCGTTAAAAGTTACCGAAAAAATTAACGAGTTAATTAACTGATATTAACGCTTAACGCGTTAATGCCCACTTTGTAATTAATATATATATATATATTATATTATATATATATAATATATATAATATATTATATATATATATATATATATATATATTATATTATATCTATATTATTATATAATATATTATTTTATATATATTATAATATAGTTATATATTATTATAATATATATTTAAATAAAACTTATACTAATACTTTTGTAAAATATTAAAAATATAATACTCAATATTTATATTTTAAAACAATGATATAAAATAATATATATATATATAGATAAATATAATAATAATAACTACTACTTACCCCTTATATATATATATATATATATATATATATTTATTATATTTATATATATATATATTAATAATTATATATCATATATAAATAATAATATATAATATATATATATAAATATATATATATTATATATTATATATATATATATATATATATATATATATATATATATATATATATATATATAATATTTATATTATATATATAGATATATTTTATAATATATATAATATATCATAATAAGTGTACAATTTAACAACATCAATAAATTGCTTAAGAATATCTTCCACTTTTTTATTATCATATTCATATTCAGTTATAAGCACAAATATTTAATTTTTCATTCTTAAAAGAAGTAGTGTTTTGAAAATTTTCTATCAATGTTTTTAGTTTCTTCTCTGTTATTTTTGTTTGCTTTTTCTTCCTTTTTTTTGTCTCTATTTTTTGCTTGTTATATTTATCTTATCTGGCGTGAAAATGACGTCTAATCTGCTTTTTCAATTTTTTAGATTTAGCATACCTTTAATATTACTTTTAAACTTTGGTTAATTCTTTACTTTGTTAAAAATACTCTCTCTCTCTTATCTCTCTCTCTCAGTCTCTCTCTTATACGGGTTTCCTCTCTCACTTCTCTCTTTCTCTTCTCTTCTCTCTCTCTCTCTCCGTCTCTCTCTCTTCTCGTCTCTCTCTCTCTCTCTTTGGTGTATTTCACTTCTCTTCAAATACCTCATTTCTTCTTCCCTTTCCCTCACTGCCAATGTTTACGCCTTTCCTTGCCTAACTTGCTCTTTCGGACTCCTTCACTTTCCTCTCTATCGTTTCCTTGACTTGAATCGTGATAAATAGAGATTATTATATGTTAAATTTAAGTTAGGATCATCGCTGCAATTAGGTCCTTCGCTAACGATGGGAGAACATTGCTTATATTAAGGCTCTGTAATTACTCAACAATCGCTCATGAAATTTTCACTTTTCTCAAAAAGCAGAAGTTTATTCACCTTGAAACCCTTATTCCAACTGGTATATATATATATTATATATATATAATATATATATATTATATTATTATATTATATATAATTTATATATATATATATATATATATATATAATATATATATATTATATTATATATATATATTTATATATATATATTATATATTATTATTATATAATAATAGTTTGTCACATTTAGCTACTTAGGTTTATTATTTATTATTATGTATTATTTTATTACAGGTATATAATAATATATAATATTATATATAATATATATAATATATATATATAATATATAATATATTAATTTAATAATATTATATATATATCATATATATTATATGATTATATATATTTAAGTGTGGTGTGTGGGTGTAGGTGTGGTGTTGTGGGTGTGGGTGTTGGTTGTGCTGGGCTGTGGGTGTGGGTGTGGTGCTGTGTGGGTGTGGGCTGTGGGTGTGGGTGTGGGGTGGGTGGTGGGTGTGGGGTTTGTGTGTGTCAGATAGAAAGTTTTATACATGCACTGTATTAGTGATATACTATGCCAGCAATACCTGTGCAATACCACATTCTTCCTCTTCTTTAACATCTTGGGCAATTCTTCTTTTCTTACACTCAATTGAAAACTTCCTATTTGGTTTCGACTGTGTGTGGAAATGAAGAAAGCGAACACAGGTTCGCTTATTGGTGTGACTTTTCAGAAAATGGTATTCCTATATAAATAGAATCATATATATATATATTTATAATATATATAATATTATATATATATATATATATTATATATATATATATATATATATATATATATATAAATATATATATTTTATAATATATATATATATATATATATATATATATATAATGTAGAGAGATCTCAAATCTTAATGGAATTACATCAGATTTGGAGAGATTTAAATATATATATATATATATATATATATATATATAATAGTAGAACAGGGTCACCGTAGCTCAACGGTAGAGCGACGGAGTCGCATGGCAAAGGTCGCGGGTTCGGATCCTAGGTAGAATCCTAGGTAGAAGTTCCTCCTTGAAATAGGGCTATGCCGTGAGGTGTGAACTTTTAATAAAAAAAAAATATTAATGGAATGCACCAGATTTGGGGACTAAATCAATATTCTATTAATCAAGGGCCAAAAGTAAATGATACATGTTATTTGAAAGTCAACTTAAATATAGAAAGAAGAATAATAGAAGAAGGAAGGATTTTGCAGTAGTATACACGTATAAGAGCATAGTGGGTCACATCTAAGGTCAAAGAGTTTGGTAGAGAGGAGAGAGAGAGAGAGAGAGAGAGCGAGAGAGAGAGAGAGAGAGAGAGAGAAGAGAGAGAGATAAGAGATTGTAAGTTGACAATTATCAAAAGTTTTCTTCACTGTAGGAGGTATGTGATTAGATAGCTTGGAGCAACAGTCTCTCTAACAATTGTGATTATATATATATATACTATATAATATATTATTATATATATATATATATAATACTATAATATTATTATATATATTATGTATGTATGTTATTGATGTAAATAC
>JABUQX010092720.1:80000-94132 GCA_015478945.1 Trachelipus rathkii
TTTAAAGAGGAGGGAGGGGAGAGGGAGGAAAGGGAGGTGTGGGTTTTTTTTTTTTTTTTTATAAGGTTTTATCTTTTAATTTTTATTGTTTTAATTATTATCATTTTACGCTTTTTATTGTGGGAATTTTAAATTAAATAATAAGTAAATAAAGTTTTTAATAGATAATAAAATTTTTAACGTGTGTAAATTTTAAAGAGGAAAGAAAGGGGGGGGGGGGGGGGGGGGGAGAGGGAGGGAGGGGGGGGGGGGGAAGAGGGTGGGGGGAATAGATATAAACTGAGAGTGTTTTAACCTTTTATTGTTTTTATATTATTTTAACGTATCTTGTTATTGTTATTGTGGGTTGGTGAGCGGGGTGGTAGCTCTAGGTGGTGGGAAGCACCTAAGGTGGGGGGTCCCGTAAAGCGTACAGCCTGATTGAGTTATATATAAAAGTAGGGAAAGATGGGGAGGAGAGTGGTAATTAGGATGGGGTGTATGAATGTGAGAGGGGTAAACGAGGATTTGAAGAGGGAGGAAGTGGGGTTGATGTTTGAGGAAAAAAGGCTGGATGTGTTAGGGATAACAGAAACTAAGTTGAAGGGAAAGAGGGAGTTGGATTTCGGAAAATACAAGGGTATGGTATCGGGGGTGAGCGAGAGAGGGAGGGCGAGGGAGGGGGTGGGAATAGTTATGAGGAAAGAGATGTGGGACAAGGTGAGATTGTGTAACAGGTGAGTTCTAGGATAATGTGGGTAAAAGTGAATTCCGGGGGGGAAATGTGGTTTTTTATTGTGAATATGCACCAGTGAATGGGAGCGGAGAGGAGGAGAGGAAGATTTGGGGAGAATTGAATTAGTGTTGGGAAGTTTTGGGGTAACATAAAAAATTTGTCTATTGGGAAGATTTGAATGCAGGGTGGGAAGGAGAGTAAAGGAAGAATAATAGGACCTTTTGGGGTAAGGGAAAGGAATGATAATGGAAAAAGTCTGTTAATAGAGTTATGTGTCGAAAGAAGAATGATAGTGGGGAAATACTTGGTTTAAAAAAAATGATAATCAAGTATACATGGAAGAGTGAAATAACGGGGGGGGAGGGCGATACTAGATTATGTGTGTGTAAATGGGAAAGATAGAGGTAGATTATTAGATGTAAAATGTGTTTAGAGGGGCGGGGAGGGGGATATCGAATCACTATTTGGTAATTGCCAGGATAAGGGTGGGAAGGAGAGGTGACGGTGAGGGAAAGGGGAGAAAAAGAGAGTGGAAGTGATAAAGGTGGAAAAATTGGAGGAAATAGTGTGTTAGAGGGAGTTTAGGAGAGGTTTGGAGGATAGGTGGAGAGACGTGAGAGGGACGGTTGGGGGGGTGGAGGGGAGAGTCGGAAGAGATTAGAGAGGCAGTATGTGAAGAGCTAGAAGGGTATGTGGAGTAAAAGGGTGGGTGCAAGCAGAGGAAAGGGAGTGATGGTGGAGTGAGGAGGTGAAGGAGGTGGTGGAAAGGAAAAAGGAGGCTTATGTGAAATGGTTGGGAAGTAGGAGAGAGGAAAGCTGGGAAGAATATAGAAGGGTTAGAGTGGAAGAAAGAGGGCGGTGGAGAGGGCGAAGAGAAGAGGAAAAGAGGAATGGTGTATGAAAAGTGCGGAACAATTTCTGATCGGGGAGTAAGATGTTTCTGGAAAGAGGTTTATAAAAAAAGGAAGAGGAAGGAGGGGTTTGGGGAGAGGAAAATTAGGGAGGAGATGGGGCATTGGATAGGGGAGAGGATAGGTGAGGAAGAGTGGGGGCACACTTTAGTGGACTAATTTTTTGTTTTTTGAATGAAAGGGGCGTGGGCGAGGGGAGGTAGATATGCAAAAAAAGGTGAGGATCGGAAACGAATGGGGAGGGAAGGGGGAGGATTGAAATACAATGGGGAAATTATTAGGCCATGTAATAAACGAAAAAAAGGGAAGTTCCGCCAGGTCTGGATGTGTGGAATGGAAATGTTGCAGAAGGAATAGGGGTGGAGGAATGGCTGCATAGGTTATATAACATATATGTTGAAGGAGTGGTGAGGTACCACAGAATTGGGAGGATGGGTTGTTTGGTTCCGCTGTATAAGGGGAAAGGGGATAGGATGGAATTGGAAATTATATGAGTATATGTCTTTTAATGTGTGTAGGGAAAGTGTACGGAGAATATATGAAATTGAGAGAGTATAGAGGTAAACGGAGGGGAGAATAGGGAAGAACAGGAGGAATTTAGGAGGGAAGAGGGTGTTGGACCAAGTGTTCACACTAAAGATGCTTGTGGAGAAAAGTATTGAGAAGAAAGGGACGTGTATGGAGTTTTTTAGATTTAGAGAAAGCATATGATAGAGTGAATAGGGGTGAACTGTGGAGGGTGTTGGAGGAAAATTGGGTGGGGGTAATTTAGGGAAAGTGTATTAGGGCTTTATAGGAAATAGTAGATATGTGTGTGAAGAGTGGTTAGGAGGGGAGAGTGAATGTTTTGGGACGGTGTGGTGGATTGAGGCCAGGGGGTGTGTACATGTCGCCCCGTGGCTATTCAGATTTGTTTATGCGGGAGCAGTCGTTTGCAGAGGAATGGTGAGGGAGGGGAGGGGGTGGATTGAATGAAGGGAATGATAGAAGGAATGAACATGAATGACTGTTGCGGATGAATACTGCCCTTATTGGCGAAGAACGCGGAAAAGGGCGAGATCGTTGTACGAGGTTATTTGGTAGAGGGAGTTTGAGAGAAGTGTGATAGACAAAAGGGGCTTAAAATAAATCCATGTAAGAGTAAAGTGTTAGTGCGTATTAGTGTTTGAGGAGGAGGAAAGTGAGGAGGGGAGGGGTTAGAGGTTAGAGTAGGGGGGTAGTATTGGAAGAAGTAAAGATTTTTAGATATTTAGGGATGGATTTGGGTAAGGGGGGAGGGATGAAGGAGAAGATAGAACATAGAATAGGTGAAGGAATGAGGGCTTTGAGTGGTCTGAGAGAAATATGGAAAGGGGGGATCTATCACGGAAAGTTAAGATAAGTATGTTTGGAAAAATTTGTGTACCAGCGGTTTTGTATGGGTGTGAAACGTGGGGGTTGAATGCCTGGTCTAAGAAAAAGTTGGAAGTATTTGAGATGAAGGGGTTGAGAGCGTTTTGTGGGTTTAGCAGAAGGGAGAGGATTGGAATAGGGTGGTGAGGGAGAGGTGTGATTGGAGGAAGGGTCTGGTGGAAAGAGCGGAGAAGGGAATGTTAAGATGGTAATGGGCTCATTTAGTGAGAATGGAGGAGCAGAGGGTGGTTGAAGAGTTTGGGAGGCGGAGGGGGATAGGAAGGAGAGGAAGGGGGAGACCAGAAGGGGTGATGGATGGAATAAAAGGAGAATGAATGGAGAGGGAGGGATGGGGTAGGAAGAGGGTAGGGTGTTGGCGAGGAATAGAGTGGGGTGGAGGAGGTGGGTGAGGGCGAGATGAGGGGGGGGTGTGAATGAGAGAGGCTGTAGGTACCACTACCCCGCTCAAGACGGGACACAAGGATTATGTATAATATAAGCATAAAATAATAATAATAATAATAATAATATATATATATATATAAGTAGATATATATATAGTAATATATATATATATATATATATATATATATATATATAATACTATTATATATATATATTATATATATATATATATAATATAGTATATATATATATATATATATATATATATTATATATATATATATTTTTTCTTTTTTTTTTTTTACAGTTGTCACCACCCCTCACGGGCAAGAGCCCTATTCAAAGAGGGGGTGTTTCACGCCTCAGAAGTCCACAAATACACCACTATACGCAGTGCTTAGAGGTGGGGAAGATTAAATCAGTAGGAACACAGAGATAGAGATATAAAGCAGATGTGGCAGGAAAGAAGGAAGCACCGCAGCGAACTAGCCTCTAGTTACTATCATCAACACAAAACTCATGTGCAGATTCAGCACCCCTAGTTCTACGAGGGCGACGCAAAGGTGGAGGTACGCGATGATAAGCTCCTCGAAGCCCTGCCGCTGCGGTACCCTATAAGAAAAGAGATAAGCACCAACATCGCGCCGCAAAAAAGATAGAGGTCCAAGTGAACTGGAAAGTACAGAACATTTATAAGCCTTTTGGCCTTTACCTCGACCCTATTCCAAAAGCCGGTTGAAACCAGAGCCCCCCAGATATGAGAGCAGTATCCATACAAGGGCGTGAGGGCCTTGTAATAGCTGGAGTAACTGAGAGAAGGAAAAAAAGTCTCTGGCAGTCTAAACAGAACTCCCAGTTTCTTTGAGGCCCGCCCTAGCAACCGTTTGTGATGTGAAGGTTTCCAAGACATTTTTTTGTTTAGTAAGGCCAAGGATGTTTTATATTGTCGACAGGAGAGACGAGAGAACCGTCGAAGAGATAGGAAAGTTGGAGGTGTTTTAGAGAGGGGAGATTTTGTAAGAAGTTGAGTTTTAAAGAATTGAATTTTCACAAGGTTCAGACGACCCCACCGGAAATTCTATCCCAGATCAGCGAGTATAGAATCCGGAACGATTAAGACGAGAGGCAATTCTAGAAGTAAAAGAAGGAGAGAATTGAAATGAGTTGAAGAATGAAGGTCGAGTCGAGTCGCCAAAAATAGAGTGAATAGAGTAGATGGTGCAGGTGGAAGATCATTAAGAAAAGTAGGAATAAGTAAGGAGATAAGACAGAAACCCTGAGGAACACCACTATTGACAGAAAAGGAAGAAAAGCGCCCCATCAACAACAGCCGATATTGACCGATTTGAAAAAGCTAGACATAAGAAGGCAAAGAGAAGGAGGAAACCCAGAAGGAGGGGAACTTGAGAGCAGTGACGCGGCATACCCGAGGTCAAATGCTTGGATTATGTCAAGCGCCACCACGCAAGTCTCCCCGTAGTTCCAAGGGCCGGAAAACCATAATCGGTAAGATAGGAAAAAGTATATTTCGCCAGTAGCCTCGAGCACCGAAAGCCGTACTGCGATCGAAATATATATATATATATGAGATTCAGATGATCATAGAAATGAAGAGCCTGAGGAGAGTTCTCAAGATCTTAGTAGAAATAACAAGTAAGAGCTATAGGGCGAAAGTTAAAAGGATCAAGCGGCTTGCCTTTTTTTCCGGAATAGGTTGGAACATGTTGCGTGCTTCCACCTACTGAGGGAAAGTTGGGGTTAGTATTGAGACACTAGAGATATATAGTTTGAACGAGGGGCGTGGGATGCAACGGAACACACTCCTCAAAACATCGGGAGGAATGCCAACGGGCCACCCGCCTTCCTAAAGTTCGTAGAATTTCAGGAGCCAATGCACCCGATCAAATGTTAAATCACAGCAAAGGCATAGGACACCTGAGAAGAGAAGGAGGAGGATGAGGATGAATACCAGAATCGTCCAGGGTTGAGTATGAGAGGAAAACAGGAGGCCGAAGAGATTGGCCTTTTCAGTGGAGAATTAGCAGCAACAGAACCCTCAGATCGAATAAGAGGAGGAAAGACAGATTTACAGAAGTTGTTGAGATGTTTTTGGCAAGCAAGAGGCCAGAAAGATTGTCAGTAGGAGAACCAAGGAGGTTAGCACACTTTCGTTAAATGAAAGCCCGCTTTGCTCGCGAAGAGTATCCCTGCAACGATTTCTGCTGAATGAAATTAGCAAGAGGATAGGAGAACGAGAATTTTTCCACTCCCGATACGCCCTGTCTTCCTGGAAATGGCCAGAGAACAAGCACGATCGAACCATGGATTATGAGGAGAGAAAGATTTAGCTCGAAGAAGGATGAAATCCTGCTCATCGCCCGTCAACGATTACTAGCTCCCACCTTATCGGCAGAAGTCGAGGCGTCACCAGAGACAAAGCAGTCATTCCAGTTATAGTTAGCGTAAAAGCAACGCAAGGCCCCCCAATCGGCCCGATCAAAGTGCCAGAAAAAAACGCGTAGCAGGATGGAGCTGTTGAGAGAAAGTATTAAAATTTAGAGATATAAGGTTGTGGTCAGATTTACGAATAGGAGCGAAGGTGGTGTATTATAGAGAAAGGATCTAGTGGTGAAACTAGGTCAAGTTGTGTTCAAGAATCTGATTGGACGTCCGGAATGTGAATTGTGGTGGCGGTGAGAGAGGTTGCTCCACGATCGTTGAGAATGCTAAAGGATTCGGCTCTCTTCCCCAACTAAAATCAAGTATGAGAGGAACCCACACATTCAGTGTTGTGTACATGAAATCCCCTAAATAGAGGACCTCAGTATTGGATGAGAAGAATATAACAGTCTCGTGAGAAGTAGTAAGATCTTCAAAAACAAGAAAGAGTGAAAAATCTGTTCTGTTAGGAGAACAGTAGCGAAGCACAAGATTATGTAGTAGAAGGAAGAAAGATTTAAGCCACAGACCATCGAAAGTTAGGAGAATTTCAAGATTATCGAGACGTGTTACAGGAGTGTTTTATGTTTACATAGGGCACAGTCCCACCCTTTAGACGGAAATTATGAAAAAAGTTATAGTTAAGATATGTAAAAGAGTTAGAGGATGAATTCTTGGCCTTTCTGTGTCTCAGACAAGAGCAAAAGGTTAGGGTTAGAGTTAGAAGGTGGTATCCCACGGATGCATGAGTTGAGAGTACAGCCGCCGGATGTTGGTAAAGTTCGATAGACAGCCCGCCCCTGCGCAAATCTGCCATCACATACTATATATATAATATACTATATATATAATTATAATATATATAATATATATTATATATATAATATATATAATATATATATATATATATATATATATATATATATATATATATATATAAATATATATATATATATATATATATAACGTATATAGTATAATTAATATATATTGAAGTTTACGAATTAATTACTTATGATTATTATTTACTTGTATATTAATATGTATATGAATATATATATATATATATATATAATAATATACTATACTATATATATATATATATATATAGTATAGTATAACTATATATACATATAATATATATATATATATATATATATATATATAGTATATATAATATATATATATTATCTATAATAAGTTATATATAATATTTAGATAATTTATTTATTCTTTTGGTGTGAATTTCAATAAACTTTTCAATATTTTTCAGAACATTTAATTTATTTGGATCAAAAAATGTATTTAAAAATGTTCATGTAGAAAGTTTATGGAATTCTTTTTATTGAAGTGAATACCTGTTTTCCCGCCAAATATATCTTTATTTACGCGGGAATTTCTCTCTAATTTTCTTCTTTTGTGATATTTGGTTAATTCTTCGTCTGATTTTAATATATTGTATACATATTTTAAAATATCTTTGTTTACACTCGCAAATCCTTGAGGATTATCAAAGTTTTGGTAAGTCTTTGGTTTATTTGTAATTTTATCAATATTTATTAATGCTGGAACTAGTTGCTTGCGTTTCATGTGTTGAGAATGGTCTCTTATGGTTATAGAGTAGTTTAACAGCGGGGAAGTATTCTTTTCCTTTGCTGGAAAAATGCGTTGAAAATTTTTACTGAAAATCTTCTGTTCTTCGTGTTTTCTAATTTTATTTATTCTTTCAGCAGTGTTTTTACCCCAGACGGGAACATTTAGAGATGGAGTAAAATTTCCCAAAAGGCGAGGCATGCGAAACTCATTTTTACTAGATTTCCTATCGGTATCATTTTTCTTTGTTTTCACTTTCTCAACTTCATTAATAAATTGTATTTTTGGAAAGGTTAGAAACGATCCAAAAAGATTGCTAAGAGTTTTATGATATTTGATAATTGGCTTCCAGGTGTCTTTCTTTTTCTTACCAAAGTTTTCAAATTGCTCATTTTTAATTTTATGTTTAGCTTTATTTAGTTTACGCTGAAGATGAGAAATCCAATTGAATCTAAAAGCTGGAGGAAAGGTATTAATATGTTTTAATGCATTGTGAAAGGAAGCAAAATTCTGAAGTTTATTAGAATCAATTTTCTCTCGAATTTCAATATCTTTTGAAAATAAATTTGGATAAGAAGGTAATTTAAATCTCCACTTACCTGGTCTGATTATTTTAATAGGAATCCACCTTTTCTTGATAGAATGTTTAGGGATTTGGTTAACAGGAACGACTGTCTGCAAAGGCCTTCTGAATGATGAATTCGAATGTAATATGCAGATAGTGTTCGGAAACATCGACATTATTTGAAAGAAAAGAGTGTAATTTTGATGTCCTTTTGAAATTCCAATACACAATAGCCCTTTCTTCTTAGAAAAACGTGAATTTCTTCTCTGGATTATATGATTATTTTTTGTAGGTATAGACATATTTATTTCCCCATCATCAGACATCGAACGAAGATCGAAATTTTCTTGAAAATAAACATTCTTCACTATGAATTCGAATGGATAATAAAATATTGTTATCAACAAAGTCAAAGTAAACAGTGTAAAAACTCTACTTATGATCATCGTCGATAAATATGCTCGTATTAGTGAAAGAAAATTTGACTGTATAGTCTTATTAAACAAAATTTGGATTTATATCCTCAAAATCCTAGTCCCAAAATACTCTTACAGAAGTTCGATCTCTAATCTTGACATATTAACTTATTACCACGAAGAGATAATTTTGCATTCTTAGTTTGCAAGTAATTAATAAAATAAACGAAAAATAAATAATTTTTTCTTAAAAAGTTTGACAGTTATTAAAAGTTCATCAGATAAGGAATTTTTCAAGGCATTCCTAAGCTGGTAAAATCGAAAGCAATATATATATATATATATATATATATATATATAATATATATATATATATATATATATAGTAGCTATACTATATAGGATTATTATAGATATATTATTATAACATAATGAGTTAATAGGATATATATATATATATATATAATATATGATAGTATATATATATATATAATATAAGATATAATATAATAGTTATATAGAATATATATATATATATATATATATATTATAACTATATATATATATATATATATAGTATATGTTTTAATATATTATAGTAGATAAAGAAAGAAAGAATATTATATATATATTATATATATAATATTATATATATATATATAATAATATATATATATATATTATATATATATATACTATATATATATATATATATATATATATATATATATATATATATATAGATATAGAAATATATAAAATTTATTATAAAAAAAATATATATATTATAATATATATATATATATATATATATATATATATATAATATATATATATATATATACTATATATATATATATATATAATAATATATATATATTATATATATATATAATTATATATATAGCTCAATAAATATATATATAATTAATATAATATAATATATTATATAGTTAATATATATATGTTATAACAATATTATTATTATATATATGTTATATTATATATACAGTAGAGTATACTAATAATAATCACGTAAATAGTGGTAGATATATAATAATATATTATATATATATGAGATCACAGAAAATTTATCAAACTTATTATTAAGAAGAATAAGAAAACACTAAGAAGAAGTTTAATTTACCTACCTAATTTTCTAGTTATAAATAATTTATCACAATTTTTAAAAATAAAATTAAATAAAAATCAAAGATTTATTGTCTTAAACTTTCACACATTAATTATTCTACAATATTTTTTATTTCTATAATGTTTCATAGTCATCCCAAGACGTTTTCATTTAAATTATTTGTAATTATTATTAATGTTTTAGTTATCTATTAATTTAGAAGAGAAAATGGAAATAATAGAAAGTTTATTTCTAATGGATAACTCATATAAATTCTTAGTCAGAAGAAATAATAAAATATTAGTTTAAAATAAATAAAATATTATAAATAAAATAATTAAATTAAATAAGTAAATTAAATATTTAAATTTCTATTTTCAACTGACGTTAACGCCGCGTTTTAAGCGCTAGTATAGGGACAGGGGCCTTTTAAGCGCTATAAGAGGGACGGGACGTTTTAAGCGCTAGAAGAGGGACGGGACATTTTCAACTGACGTTAACGCCGCGTTTTAAGCGCTAGTATAACAATGGGATTAAATTTCTATTTTTAACTGACGTTAGCGCCGCGTTTTAAGCGCAAGTATAAAAAGGGGCTTGTTATACTTGAAAATAGAAATTTAAGCCCCTTGTTATACTTGCGCTTAAAACGCGGCGCTAACGTCAGTTAGGGATTAAATTTCTATTTTCAACTGACGTTAGCGCCGCGTTTTAAGAGCTAGTATAACAAGGGGCTTAAATTTCTATTTTCAACTGACGTTAGCGCCGCGTTTTAAGCGCTAGTATAACAAGGTCTTAGAGGTTTATTTTTAATTTTTAGAATATTATTGGATCACTTTTGGATATTTCTGGGTATCAAAGTTTCCAAAAATCTTTCTGTGTTCCTACCGAAATGCTTCTGGAAGCTATGAACATTTATCATGTCGATTTTTTCAGTCTGGATGTCGAGGAATCGGAATTAGATATTTTATCCTATTTTCCATTCGACAAAATAACTGTCGATATTTGGAGTATCGAACATGTTACTCCGATATCGAATATTACAAACAAGCAATTTAAATATGAAGACGATGATTTTATTTCGTTTATGGAAGGAAAAGGGTATTATCTTTTTGATATATTTTGCCATGCCATTCCAGACTATATTTTTATTCGCAGGAATTCATTAATATTTAAAGAATTAAAAGTTCCATTAAAATTGTGGAGAAGAAGAGGAATATGTGAAATAAAAGGACAATGGGATCCAAATAAAATGAATTTAAATTTGAGATTTTTAAGAGATAGAAGACATTGGCCAAGAGTTACGTTTAGGGAGACAAAATAGATATACATTTTGGGATTGAATAACAATATAGGGTATGGTCGTTACAAGGATAATTATCTCTGGAAAAAAATACAAATATTTTTCCTGTCAATGAGTGTTTTCAAACTTGAAGATACATAGTTCGAGTGAAGTACTCTAGTTAACTATATGGAGTACTCTAGTTCACTATAAAAGTAGCATTAATGCAGTCATGCCAAAGACGTATATTATCGAAATTATATACACAATTAATCCTCCCTTTAGAAAATATAGAGATTCTTTTAGATGAATAATAATTGTTAAGAAAACAAAATATTAAATAATCTTGAAATTGCTCCTTTACTGTGTTATATTTAATATAAATAAATATAATAAATATAACAAGTAATTTTTCTGCAACATAAAAATATAAAATATAAAAAAAATAGATAAAAAATAAATAAAATAAACTAGTTAATTCTTTAAAAAGAAAAAATGAAAGACTTTTTATCGTTAAAATTCCAATGTATACAAGAAGTAATTTTCATGAAATTTATTCCCTTTAGTAACCACTATATATAAAATATATATATATATTATATTATATTATATTATATTATATATATATATATATATATATTATTATTATTTATGATATATTGTTATTGGTTATTATTATGTTATTATTATACATATAGATATATATATGTTGAGTATATATGGTTATATATATATATATATATTATTATTTATTATTATTACTATATACATATTTTTATTTTCATATATATGTATAAAGATTATTGTTCTTTATTAAAGCATATTATTATTATTATTATTATTATTATTATTATTATATATACATATATATTATTACATATATATTTTTTTCTTTGATTACTTTGTAATTTATATATATATATTATATATATATTATATATATATATATATATATTATTACATATATAATATTACACATACATACATAGCAAAGAAGAAGTAGTTGAGTTGTTAGTTACATATTATTATTATTACATATATTATTATGTACCTATATACAAATTCATAGGTATCTCCAAACAATATGTATTATATATAGATATAAAAATATTATGCTGTTATCATTACGGTTATTATATTATTATTATATATATATATATATATTATTGGTTATTATTATTATTATTATTATTATATTAGGCTATATTATTATTATTATTATTAAGGTTTATACATATATATATTATTACTCAGCTTCATGATCATTGGGCTATGCATATTACTAATTGTAATGCCAATACATACATATTACATACATATATATTATTACATACACATATATATGCAGTAGTTATTATTATATATATATATATAGCATATTATATATATATATATATTATTTATATTATTATTATATTATTGGTTGGTTATGTTATATATATATATATTACATATTATTATTATTATTATTATATTATACATATATTATATATATTATTATTATATATATATATATATATATATATATATATATATATATATATATATATATATATATATATATATATATATATATATATTTTTATATATATATATTGTTTTTTATTTTTATATGTATATATATATATATATATTATTATATATATTATTATTATATTATATATTATATTATTATATATATATATATATATATATATATTAATATTTAGATAATTTATTTATTCTTTTGGTGTGAATTTCAATAAACTTTTCAATATTTTTCAGAACATTGAATTTATTTGGATCAAAAAATGTATTTAAAAATTTGTTCATGTTTTGAAAGTTTATGGAATTCTTTTTATTGAAGTGAATACCTGTTTTCCCGCCAAATATATCTTTATTTACGCGGGAATTTCTCTCCAATTTTCTTCTTTTGCGATATTTGGTTAATTCTTCATCTTATTTTAATATATTGTATATATATTTTAAAATATCTTTGTTTACACTCACAAATCCTTGAGGATTATCAAAGTTTGGGTAAGTCTTTGGTTTATTTGTAATTTTATCAATATTTATCAATGCTGGTACTAGCTGCTTGCGTTTCATGTGTTGTGAATTGTCTCGTATGGTCATAGAGTAGTTTAACAGCGGGGTAGTATTTTTTCCCTTTGCTGGAAAAATGTGTGGAAAACTTTTACTGAAAGTCATCTGTTCTCCGTGTTTTCTAATTTTATTTATTCTTTCAGTTGTATTTTTATCCCAGAAGGGAACATTTAGGGATGGAATAAAATTTCCCAGAAGGCGAGGCACGCGAAACTTATTTTCATTATATTTCCTAACGGTATCATTTTCCTTTTTTTTCACTTTCTCAACTTCATTAATAAATTGTATTTTTGGAAAGGTTAGAAATGATCCAAAAAGATTGCTAAGAGTTTTATGATATTTGATAATTGGCTTCCAGGTGTCTTTCTTTTTCTTACCAAAGTTTTCATATTGTTCATTTTTAATTTTATGTTTAGCTTTATTTAGCTTACTCCGAAGATGAGAAATCCAATTGTATCTAAAAGCTGTAGGAAACAAATGAATATGTTTTAATGCATCGCGAAAGGAAGGTAAATTCTGAAAATCATTTGAATCAATTTTCTCTTGAAATTCAATATCTTTTGCAAATAAATTTGGATAAGAAGGTAATTTAAATCTCCACTTACCTGGTCTGATTATTTTAATAGGAATCCACCTTTTCTTAATAGAATGTTTAGGGATTTGGTTAACAGGAATGAATGTCTGCAAAGGCCTTCTGAATGATGAATTCGAATGTAATATGCAGATAGTGTTCGGAAACATCGACATTATTTGAAAGAAAAGAGTGTAATTTTGATGTCCTTTTGAAATTCCAATACACAATGGCCCTTTCTTCTTAGAAAAAAGTGAATTTCTTCTCTGGATTATATGATTATTTTTTATAGACATAAACTTATTTATTTCCCTATCATCAGACATTATACGAAGATCAAAATTTTCTTGAAAATAAACATTCTTCACTATGAATTCGAATGGATAATAAAATATTGTTATCAACAAAGTCAAAGCAAACAGTGTAAAAACTCTACTTATGATCATCGTCGATAAATTTATCAGTGAAAAAAAAAATTGACTATTGTCTTATTAAACAAAATTTGGATTTATATCCTCAAAATCTTTGTCCCAAAATTCCTACAGAAATTCAAACTCTAATCTTCACATATTAACTATTACCATGAGGAGATGATTTTGCATTCTTAATTTGCAGTAATTAATAAAATAAACG
>JABUQX010092721.1:0-17500 GCA_015478945.1 Trachelipus rathkii
TGTGTTGTGTGTGCTGTGTGTGTGTGTGTGTGGTGTGCTGTGGTGCGCACGCGCACGTGTTGAGGTGTTTCAAGTTTAGGAGTCGTAATACATGCGTTACAAAAGTAGAACGAAATATGTGACGGGTGGGCACGAGTGGGTTAAAAAATTAGCGTGCCGCCAAAAATGACCCATGCGTAATGCAAGGATCAAGAGCCGCTAAAATATCATGTCAAACAATGTTAAAGACATCAAAGAAAAGCGGCTACACGCCCCTAAAGAATCGAACAATAAATT
Organism: Trachelipus rathkii; assembly: GCA_015478945.1. Taxonomy (NCBI): domain Eukaryota; kingdom Metazoa; phylum Arthropoda; class Malacostraca; order Isopoda; family Trachelipodidae; genus Trachelipus; species Trachelipus rathkii. The sequence goes on from JABUQX010092721.1 coordinate 277, forward strand.
AACTGTGGGTCAAAATTGACCCATGTACGACCAAAGGGTTGGCAGTGTGTGTATAAATGACCCATGAGTATCTTGTCAAGCCCTTTGGAGCAAAGGGTTGGTCGAAAAAAAATTTGGGTTCTCGAAAAAATTTTGGTTCTCAAAAAAATTTGGGCGTTCTCAAAAAAATACCGTGGGAATAAAATGACCCATCGGAAAGACAACAGGCCGTGTTGTTGCGAAATATCATGGATCAAACAAGGATACAAGACATCAAAAAGCGCTAAGCCCCTAAAGAGGGTTGGCAAAAATTACCGTGGGCAAAATTGACCCATGGTAAGACCAAAGGCTTGGTCGAAAAAATTAGGGGGGTAAAATAGGGGGGCATACGCTACAACGGCTTGCTGACGCAAACCGCCTCACTGGCGCACCCTCTTCGAAAAAGGCGCTTGCCAAAAAAACCTCAGGTTACGAAAAAAAAAATTAGCGGGTTGAACAAAAAAAAAAACAAAATAAAAATAAATCATTAAAAAAAAAAAAAAAAAAATATTCAAAATAAACTTACTAGTAAATAATAAATTAAAAATAATTAAAATCATTATTAAAATGTTATTTAAATTTAAATTAATGATAATAAAATAGGGTTGCCAAAAAATACCGTGCGGCCAAAAATGACACCATGGAAGACCAAAGGCGTTTGTCGAATTACGGTTCTCTAAAAATTAGGCGCTTTCTCAAAATTAAGGTGCTCCAACACAAGGTCAAGGCCCAAAAAGGCTCAAGGTTCAGGCGTAAAAATTCAGCTCAAAAAGTCGCGTCAGAAAAGCGTCAAAAGGGCCAGGTTAAAAATTGGGTTATCATTTGTGAAGCCAAGTGGGAGTCGGGGCCAAGGAGTTAAAAAAAATTTTGGTGGAGCAACAGTGCTACTACGTTTGTCGGAGCTTTTATCAATAGCCGTCCTAAACATACTAACGCCGCTTACATGTACTGCAGATAGCTCTTGGTCAGTTTCGCGGCTTAAATTAATAGTTTTACAGTTTCCGATACAAATGATCATATAATAATTGACTGCTGCAAGATTAAGATCAGTTGGATTTGAACTAACAGTATATTTTAAACTCTTTATTCAAAAATTTGCAATTACATCTACAACATAGAAACACACTACTACAGTTTAAATTTTACTATTTAAGTTTCATTATGTAAACTTAGTGCAATAACTGTTCACTCATCGCATCAATTTATTACCAACATCGTCTCTATAAAAAATTCCCTGACATAATTTAATATTATCAAATAAACGTAAGAAGATATATCTCAATTGATGCGTTACTTGAACCCCAGCCTAGGCTGATTTTTCTTTCACATTGTGTTGATATATTGGTATGCCAAAGTAAAGGAGTTAGATATGGGATTCATAGTCGAATGCTAACGATGATAATAATATAAAAAAATTGGTCAATGTGGTAGATCCCTATAAAAACTTCTATAATACTCCATCCATTCTCCCCATAATAGATAAATAATCAATAATAATAATAATAAATAATAATTAATAATAATAGTATTAATAATAATAATAATAAATAATTAATAATAATAAATAATAATAATGAATGAATAATATTAATAATAATATATTAATAATAATAATAATATAGATAATAAAAATACCCTAATAGTAAATAAGAATAATGATCAATATTATAAACTAGCTTAATCACTTAATAATAATATAATAATAATTTTCAATAAGCCATATAGAGCCATAAATAAACCTTTAAAAAAGAATGACATACAGGATAATTGTATTCAAAATAGAACTAATTAAGTACAATACAAATATGTGAAAGAATTACCTTTTATGACCTGACTAGCGTTTTAAACACTATCTATCATACGCTCCTCCGATCTCTCTTGAGAGTGAATGTGATCCGCCAGAGCCTGAATAACCTTTCTACAGAGGCCGATGAAGGTAGTGGGAGTATTGTATTGCAAAAAGACTTTTTTAACACAGGGATATCCATTAAGTGACTCTAGGGATCTGTCACAGTTATACGAAGGTATTTAAGCCACTTCTACTTTTAGTTCATCTTTATTTAATGACAGCGGTGATGTAGATAGACAACTCTCGTATTCTAAAAACCTCATCTGGAATCTACCTCAGCCAAATCTCCTGGACTTCGTTAGGGCTCTTGAGATGTATTTGCTTGAAGCTCATTTCTGAACAGCCACGATTAGCATTTCCTGATACTTCTTCCAATTTTCCCTACGGTATCTATATTCGGGATCACTGTCAGAGTTAAGTGAAGGTTTAGGATTAGAAATATAGATATGCCAAGAACTGTGGGTTGGCAATGCAGCTATGCAAACTAAAGAAACTCCCGTAAAGCTATTCTCGAAACCTGAAGCTAATGCAGTAAGAAGAGGATGAACATGTCTTAAAGTAGAGACGTTATTTTTTAAGCGTTTTATTTTTTTTTCAAATCACTTAGCAATGTTGAAGCAAAGTTCCATAAAAAAAGCTTTTATTCACCTGCAGTTATCTAATGCAACAAACAACGTTGTGTGCAAATACTAAAATGTACCTTCAAGAAATTCAAATTTCAATGTCTTTGAAGCACGGGAGCTCCAATGACAGTCATCAAATCATTAAGAACATTTTTATAACTAGCTGTGTGGAGAAGAACGCGAACAGCGTTTCGGCAATAAATAAAATTTTTCCAAAAAAATATAATATTAATATAAGTACGTATATATATATATAATATAGATAATAATATATAAGATATAAACATATAATATAAATAAAATAGTATAAAATAATAATATATATATATATAGAAAATATATATTAAAAAAAAAATTTTTTTTATATATTATATATAACTATATTTTATATGTATATAAAATTATATATATAAATAAATATTATATAAATAGTTACTATATATATAATATAATATATAATTTAATAAAGACTAAAAATAATAAGATATATATATAATAAATAACCCATATATATATATATATATATATATATATATATATATTATATAATAATAAAAAAAAATATATAATATATATATATATATTAATAATTCTATATATATATACCTAAGAGGGGCAAAGGTTGAGTGATATAATATATATATATATACTAAACTACTATATATATATATATATATATATATATATAATATATATATATATATTATAATAATAACTCTATATAATATATATATAAATTTTATTTATTATATTATATATACTACTTATATATATATAAATATATATATAAATCCATATATATATATATAAGCAACCACAAAAAATAATATATATAGGACAGAATTTGACTTAGGAGCCCTAACAAATGCGTTGACGTGATTATGCTCCTTGCCTCGCCACCTGATCAAAATACTGTGAGTGGGTGAGCGTTAACTCCAGATTTAATTCGTTTTAAATTTTCTTTCGAGTATACAAAAGAGAATTATCTAGGTTAAAAAATAGATGTATCTTGGCCTGACTGTACAAGCCTGCAATTTGATGATGATCGGCATGCCAGTAGAAAAAAACATATCTCCATTATTTTTAACACTTTTTAACATTGCTAAATTATGAATTTTTTGCGAAAAGTGAATATTGAGATTTTTTTCTTAATCTCATCCGCAGATCAACATCAAATTTCAGGACTTGTAAAGCAAGGCAAGCAAGATGCATCTTGTATACTTAGATAATTTTTGTATATGTGCAAAAGCAAGAAAAAGTTTAAAAAATTTCCCAAAACTTTTTAGGGAAAATTTGTCCCAGAACAAATCCAAAACTACTACGTATATACAAAGAAATCTATACTTAAGAGAAATGTGCATCTTCCGCCGAACTACATATGCCTGAAAATGCATTCACTTCGCCAAGAACAGAAAACAAATTATCCCGGAATTGTCATATCAAAAACAAAAAAGCAATAGTGGTTTTGAAAAGTAGCAACCCAGCACAAAAATTACATAAAAACCCTGCTTATTGTACGAGAGAAATTTGGTTTTGTGCTGGCGAGATCTAAAAAAAGATGAAAAGGATTGAGAAAGAGTAGTTTGGCAGGCCGTGTGTAAAAAAGGAGAGTTTGAAAGTAAATGTAGATAAAAGCAAGGTTATGATGAGGAGAGTTCGCAGTGTGAAGTCATGTTAGATGGTGAAGAACTGATTAAAACAAGTATTTGAGGTTAAATATTAGGATATATGTTGGATGAAAGAAAAAGAATGACGCAGGCGTCGCTAGATAGGCAAAGTCCGTGAAAATGATAAGGAAGGTGCTCTGCCCGAATAAATCCTTGGTGAGGATGGTTAAAGGACTAAGTCTTGGGTACGCTGAGGCGAAAAAATAGGAGAGTTTGCATGGTCTGAACATAGCAGTATAGTCTAGGTAGAATATATTCAGATGAACAATTTAGATGTGAGCAAGAATGTGCATAAAATGAATGGCAATGGATGCATTTGCGTAGTTGATGTAGTGTTAATAGAAAGCGTAAACTAAAGAATAAACGAGACTGCCTGTTGAGCAGTTGGTCAGGTTTTGAAAAGGGATGGCATAGTAGTTTGTGCCTTTAGCCGCGATGTATAGCGGTGAGTGTGCTGGAATCGATCGGTCTGGCAGACCGAGCAAAAGTGCGCATGCTAATTCGCTGGATACAACCTAAACATTTTGTTCTACCACAGAGATATTTTGTTAAAGTTTCTGAAACTCCTTTCTAACAAAATCACAGAGATCAAATAAATCCAAAACTCGCCTCTTGTTTAAAGCGAACCTGCACTACCTAATGACCGCAAATGCAATGAATGAATAAACTGTCTGGGATATCATCATTCATCATCATAGACGGAAAAAATGATCAATCACGCTTTCATGTGAAAAAGGCTTGATCGTTGTATTTTGCACAGAAACACTTTTACCTCAATACTTTTTGACTCTCATATATATATATATATAGTATATACTAATATATATATATATTATATAATAATATATATATATATATAATAATTATATATACTTATAATATATATATATAATATAATATTATAATAGTATTAAAACTATACCCTATATATATATATATAGTATATATATATATACGCGTATACACTTAAGTATTATATATTATATATATATATATATATATTATATATATATATATGATTAATATACATATATATATTATATATATAATATATATATATAATATTTATATATATATATATATATATATATATATATATATAATATAAAAAATTTATATATATTTGTGGCGTCTGGTGGAAGGGCTGCGACCACCACCGATATGAGTCCAAAGCAGCCCCCCGAGACGAAACGCCAATTCATCGCGCCAAATGCTTACTCTCTTCAACATCATCTAGTGTCTTCAGCTAATGAAGTGGTTCTCAAGTCAACCAAAAAAAAAAAACAACCCACCCCCCCCCCCATTCATATTGGTGACCCTAGCCGAGCTGACTAGCTGCCACTGAGTGCGTCGACAACGAACACCAGCAGCTCCCATTTCTCTCAAAGTTGTTCGCCCTGGTAAGACATTTCTTGTAGAGTTTGTTTTACCACAATCGTTTAACGCGGCATTACATCAAATCAAGTTTCTTCTGGCCGCTGCTCTGTTCGGTCATACCTGTAACGCCTGTAACTGCCGCTTCTTCATTGCAGCTGCATGACCAAACTGCCAGTAGAGTACAGTGTCGCAAGCCTTCTCAGTAGGCTGATAATGTGTGCCACATCTAGCTCCTCATCTAGACAAGCTGACCAACGTTCTTCCAGCGTGCGCCAGAGCGGAGTGTTGCTACGCGCGCATTGTCACTGGGGGATTCTGTGGCGTCTGGTTTTTTTTGTAAGAGGGCTGCGACCATAGCACCGATGAGTCCAAAGCAGCCCCCGGACGAAACGCCAATTCATCGCGCCAATGCTCACTCTCTTCAACACCATCTAGTCTTCAGCTAATGAAGGGGGGTTCTTCAACAGCGACCATAAACACACTTCATATTATATATATATACATATATTATATATATAATATATATATATATATATATATTATATATATATATAACATTATATATATATACTATATATATATAGTATCATAATTCGGTATAACAGAGTATTTCCGCCGTTTTTTTCCTTTTCCTCCTTCCCCCCTCCTTCTTTTTTCTCTTTCTCTTTCCTCTTTTCTTTTCTTTTTCTCCCTTCTCGTTGTTCTCCCTTTTGTTGTCCATACGAGAGCGGGTGATCTTGAGTATTGTGTCACCACAGCAGCCAAGCATAGATCCGTCAGAATGAGTGCTATCAAGCCCTGCAATCTTGATGTATCGTTATGTCCAAGCAGTAGTAAGAAGTGTCTTGTGCTCATCATTTGTCAGGGAGAGGATCTTTGAAGTAGGGGGAGGCGAGCATTATGATGATCTAGTATTTATAATCCTTGAACGTGGAGTGGAGACAGGCCCAGCATTGATTTTCGTTGAACAATCAAAGTTTGTTACGAATGGAGAGTATTTTGGGGGGATGCGCTTTAAACTATGTGTGTTGAATGCTTCATTTTATTGAGCTCTTTGTTATATTAACTGAGTAATGGTGCATTGATGATGCAGTGTCTGGAGGGGGGGAGCCGAGAGCGCTCCTTGTAGGTATGTCAAAATAGCATATAGCTGTTATATTTTATCCCTTCTTGCAATGTAGGGTTGTGTTAATTTATGTGTAGGTATTGAAGATTTTACTAAATGTTATCAGGGGTACACTGAATAAATTTTTCCTCTAAAATAAATAATTAAAATCCATTCCCAAATTTACTATAAAATTTAATTAAAATTTAACTTTTTATATAAATGCAGCTTTAAAATATCCTTGATAAAAATGGTCTAGCAAGATGCCAAAAGAAAATAAAATACAACGCATATAAATCATCTAATTCAACTTAAAATGCGGAGAAAAGATTATTATCACTTTTGCTCATTTTTTGACTTCTCCTTTTAAGTTATCATTGATTTTGTTTTTGATCTGCTTTGCTTCAAGTAATTTTTTATGGTACAGTGTCTCCAAATTATTTTCTCTTTAATCTTTAACATACTGGATGATTCATCCTTTAAAGAGGGATCTCTCAACATCCGCCTGAAGATTCAAGCATCAGAGGCCTCAAACAGATCTCTCCAGATTTTGAGATAATTGTCCCTATTTTTAAGGTAAAGACTATTTGCCTCAAACATATTGTTTCTTCATCTTTGAATTTTTCTTCCTTTGCCTCTCCCCATAAGTGAGATTTAATTTAATTTAGCGTGTTAATTTATAAAACTTTAAACGAATTATCGAGATTATTCATTAAAATTTTCTATAAAGAATTGGTGCCCCTTGAGGTTAAGCGATTTGGTACTAGAGTTTCGAGTTCTTTAAGAAATTCAAGTTCTTTAAAAATTTCAAAATTCTTTTTCCTCAAGTTAAAATGTGTAACAAAACAAAATATTTGAAGTTACTGTGCCATATTCCGCATTAGGTTAGCTTAGGCATTATGATTACGAATTGGCGAAACGCAAAGGACACAATCTTGTTTAGTTCTAGTATTGATTATAGCTTAAATAAGACTGCGTATTCGAAGCCGACTGCAGCCCGAGGCGGCGCAACCAACAGGTGATATGATCGTTTCAGAGCCCGTTGCGACACTTCTGCGTCATAGGAGAACGGTCCAGTCAGGCGCCCCGTTGTTAAATCCGTCGAATTCGCCGCGAATAATAAAATAAAACGGGCCCGTACTGCCGAAAGGAATACTTTGTTACAAACAATATTTCTTTACAAACATGTTGTCGAGAAATGGCTGCCAAAAGTTTATTTAAATATTTAGTTTAACTTATATATTAAGGATACTAATATAAATTCGCATCATTTCATAAAATAGATTAAATTAATAAGTATAAAAGAGTAAATGATGATAAGAACAGCTGATCGAGCCTGTGGCGCTCTCGGCCGTTTCCAGGTACTCAAAATTTCCTGTTCTCTAATTGGTTAATGTAATTTTTTGCATATTCGAAGCGTTTCCCAGTCGATATTGCACACGGAGCTGCACTCAGCCTTCGCGGAAAACGGCAGCTTTAATAAGACTCGGTGAGCGAGTAGTGCATGGCGACGCCCAAATAAAGCAGGTATTAAAAGAATACAAAATCCCATATTTTCATCATGAATTAGATCAAATAGCCCATATCAGCACTTGTCAGTACACAGGAAGAACAGAACACAATAACAAAAATTAGGAAAAGAAAATAATAATATAGAAATTAGAAAGTTGTAAGTGGCAGAGTATCACGGCCTCTCGTGCAGGTAGGGATTCACTTGCCTTGTAAGAGCCTCGTTGGATAGCCTGAAGGCGCAGTTTTTGTCTGCAAATGGTATGACGGCATATTCCCTTTTTGTTGTAAGGTCCGCCTCTCAGAAACAAAAAGAAGTCGCAAGTGCGGACAAAACAAAGGTGCTACAGGGATCGACGATCCTTTTTAAACTTGTTACTACAAGATTATGAAAAGGAATGGAAAAAAGAAAAGGATAGGAATGCTGATTTAAACAGACTGGGTGGGAGGGGACCTTTAAATTTGATGCGAAAGGTCATAGTGTTAACCAACACTCTCTCTCTGGACTTCACCTATAGTCTATTCACTGTTAGGATAGTGAGTGAGGTATGGTTTGTAACACCCAAGTCTGGAACAACAACCAAATGAGATAGAAGGAATCACAGTGGTGAATAATGTTAAGAAATACCTATGCAAATAATATAATATATATATATTATAATATATATAATATATAACATATATAGTATATAAAAATAAAAAAAAAAAAAAAAAAAAAAAAAAAAAAAAAAAAATAAAAAAAAAAAAAAAAAAAAAAAAAAAAAAAAAAAAAAAAAAATATTAAATATATATAATATATAGATAAAATATAAAATATTATATATAAATATATATATAATATAGCGTCAGCGGGGTGACTTGTCCCAACTTTCCCTAATGCACTTTTTGGATTTTTTTTTTTTTCGGAAATTCAAGTCCATATTATATATATCTTAACACATTTAAAAATTTTGATTTTAATTCTAACAATAATAGTATTTAATTTTAAGATGAAAAAAACCCATCAACATTAACCTTGGTGTGGTGAATCGGAAAGAAGTTAAAAATAGTCATTTACTTAGAAATTCAATTTCAACTATTTAATTTCACTTAATATTAATAATTGTTTATCATATTTAAATTAGTACAATAAGTAATAAAAAATGTCAATAATGTTACATAAAATACGAATAAAAATGTGGTGGTCTGATTCACCCCTCTCCGTTCAAAATTTTGACACTTTTTGAGTTTATCGAATTTTACTATAAATTTATTTTTATTCTCAATTCCTCCTTTGAAGTACAGAAAATAAACTTTTGATTTTATTAAAATTAATTATAATTAATAAAAAAAGTCAATATAAAATACATAAAATTACGAAATGACAATGGTGGTCCGATTCACCCCATCATCAATTTACGCGTGGATGAATCGGACCAAGAGTTCAGTCCCCGTGATTTACAGCCACTAGACTGTTTGGAAAAAAAATTTACTTTGCAAGTTAAAGCTAACATACTCGCCTGATATCACTGAAAAATAAATTAAAAAAAACCGCAGTTTTTCATTTTTAAAACAAAGTTAAAAAAAACTCACAATTCTTCAAGAAAGTGAACAATTGAACGCAGAAATATTAAATATACCCTTAGCAGTTTGGTTGATTATTTTCTAAAAATATTAGAAACTAATCTAGAATAAAGATGATCTAAATAAGAACTGGTGTAGTAACTACGCTGGTTTATTAAATGAGCGAAAACAAGGCATCATATATATATATATTTTCTTATTTATTTATTTATTTATTATTTATATTAGAGTAGGGCCCAGAAGTCACCCTTCTTAAAAAAGGTGGCCTGGTCACCCGCCCGCACTACAAATATATAAAAATACTATAAGTATGGTAATAAAGATACACGTATAGTAAATATATAAAAAAGTATATAGATAATAATATAGTAATAATAGAAGTAGGTTATAAGTAGTATACGCCCATACTAATAATACGGCTTAATAATAACTAACTTACGTATCAATATACTCATGATAAAAGTTAGATATTAGTATTACATAATACCACTAATCAAAAGTATATTAATAGTATATATATCTATAATATATATATATATAGTAGCTAAATATGTTACTATACTAATAGTATGATATATAAATGTATATAGCGTCTAGGCGGGGAGGGTGACCGGCCCACCTTTTTTAGTAGCAGGAATGGTGTGGGTTCGGAGATACCCACATCTAAAAAATAAAAAGTTATCACTATTAGGAGTAATATACACTATCATATAACAATATAAGTAGTAGGGTATATAAAATAGCTAAATAATAATATCCATATGAGCGTAATATAGTAGATATAGTAAGTTAGAACTGAGTGACTAATACTAATATGGTTAAGATAATGTAGATTCACCAGATATGTATTTCCCTGTAATATTTGCATTTTCTAAATATATAATATATAACAAATGACTGAATTAAACTATACTAGTAGTGAGATACAATATCAATCTGAGTAATTATTTATACTAATAATATAGGATTATATACTCGGGTACATATTAAATACTATGATAAGAGGTATAGTATAGATTCAACCCTATATATTATATATATATATATATATAAAATATATAAATACCATATATATATATATCATAAATATATAATATATTAGTGTTGCCCACCGATACCAAAATTTTAGTCCGATACCGATACCGATACAAGTACTCAAAATTTTTTCAATGCGCCGATACCGATACCAAAAATTTTGCCGATACCCGATACCGATACTTTTATTAATGCCAAATATGGACTAATTATATACAATATAATATATTAACAGTAGCTATAATGAATATCATATAAAAATGCTATATCATATATATAAAATAAACCGATAAAAAGATAAAATAATATATATAGTATAATAAAATATAAAAGCATATCTATCCCACCCTTAAAGAACATAAATATATACAAATATAGAAAATCAAAGAGTAATATCCAATACAATAATATATATATATATATAGAAATTAAAGTATATAATAGATATATATACTAATATACATTATATATAATATATATATAATAAAGTAAGTAAAAATAATTATATAACCTGTATAACACCATATATATATATATATTAGTGTGCAATAACACTACCTATAAAGCTTTGCCCTGCGGATGTTGTGCGGATATTTTTTGTCGAGATTTGATAAAAGAATTTTCATATGATGAATCGGACGTTTAAACTGTGTAAAATGAGAGACATGGATCGACTCGAACATGCTGTAATGATGACTCATAATACTCACAGCATGAAGTCATAATAAAATTTAGTCAACTGTGGTTATCAAAGACGTTTCAATGATGATAGATGGGAAGAATGGTATCGACTCGGAGAGCAACCTCTATATACTTTTAAGCCAGTTCGTATTCCAAAGTGAACATTTTTACTAAATGGAAATTGACATAATATCACACTGCATTAAGCCATTTAAACCTGATTGAATGAAATTGCAAAAAAAAAAAAACAAAAAACAAAAAAAACAAAAAAAAAAAACAGCTCCTCATACAGCTTCTGTCTCCGATGTGGAAAACCATTAATCTGAACTCTTAAAGGATATGCATTTGAGAGTCCATTCTTCAAATGAAATGACGACGTAATTAAAAAAGAATGAAAGATGTAATTTATCTAGAGCTAGAGCTAGAAAAACGCTTTGTTCTGTGGAACATTTAAAACTCCTGATATCATACTGCAACAGTACTTAGATTACTAATGGTATAAAGCAAGATTGTTATATTGACCGACAACAGGACATCCTGTGTAGAACAAAGTTAAATCAGTCAGCGTATAAGATATATGCAGATGAGCAAAACACATGAGATGGTGCAAATACGCTTTAAAGACTACCATAACCCCCCCCCCCCCCCCCCCCCCCCGCCCCCGCCCCGCCCACCACCCCCCCCCCCCCCCGCCCTTTTAAAGTGGGCCCAAACCCGCGGACTACGTGTATTAAATGGAATCCACTCTCTTAGAGATCCATCGGTGGACGACGCGTTATACGACAACATAAGCGACCAGTATGTCAGCGAAATAAACAAACGTAGCAAGTGTTGGCTTCTAAAGCGTCGATGAAGGTTGAGCTTATCTCCCTGAAAGTACAAGTGGACTTCAGCGTAAACCCCAAATGAACAACCTTCACCTCCTTAACTGCGTGTAGAACAACTCTACTCTCGGCATGACGATCTAGAGGCTAATTCACAGGCCCGTCCAACACCACGAGAATCAATTGTTAAACTACTCAAATATAGATTCTCCCACATCCAGATTCCCATTGTCTTTGCTCGCGCTACTATGGCAAAGTATATAATACTAGGAGGCCAATTCCACAGGTCCAAACAACGTGACATACAAATTCGTTCATCAAAGGATGAGATCTCTCCTTCAATGTCTCTCTCCCATTGTGTTCTCGCGCTAATACCATTGCAGCAAGATAGCACCGTGCTTGTTGAAGCCTCTGAGCTTTGGTTTATATATATAATATATATTATAAATATACAATAATATATATATAATTTTAATTATATACTATATATTAAGGCCACTTAAACATTTGCTCAGGAAACTAGATACAGTATAGCTAGATCAATCACCTATACAAACACAAAATATATACGCTATTAGCCTAATACCCTTTACCCAGATTTCTATCATATCTCTATCCACCTATAATATAATGACTACGTTATAAAAACATAATACTAACCACATGATATATTCAAAACACTAACCTATTATAATTCACTGTATAAACCTTTGTAACAGTTTTTGGTTTGTCAGCTATCTCTCGCTTGATGCTCACGCGAGAAATTATAATGCTTACACAGTCAGCACACGAGAAATCCTTCTCGACCACAAAAAACGAACACAATTTCTTACTTGGTTTACTTGTTACAAAAAATGGGAATCAGCTGCGAGAGAGAGCCACTGGATAAAAAAAAAAGAAAAAAAAAAAACAAAAAAAGAGCACCCAACTTGGGATAAACAGAAAAACATAAGATACGCGTATCAATTCATATGTACAAATAACTGATCAAAATATTGTTGAAGGAGTTTATCATTATGAAGAAATTAGATTTAAAGCTATCAAATTTTATTAACATCTGCCGTAAATATTCATATAATTCAAACGGGACCTACGTCCCGCCATTTTGTTTTTTCTCTTTGGGTAAGACATGTATTCTCGTGTGAAGAACTAATAAAAAACTCTCAAGCAAGCACAAAGGAAATAAGCAACACACATAAAATATAAGAAAGTTAAGAAAAGTTTTCTCACGTCTTGTAAGCATCTTCTTTACGCAATTCTGCGCTAAGTTAAACCAAAAACGAATGACAAACTCTAGCATTTCCTTAAACGAGTCTCTCAAAGCACAAATGCACAAAAACGTCAAACGTATGATTTCCGTTTTAAGTTTAATAATAATCATTTGTGGCTTTACGCTTCCCATAAGAAATGCTTACCCCAAAAAGAGTTTCAAGCACGAATTTTGTGCATAAACACGCGCATTTCATAGTCCAAAGTTACTTTATTTGTTACAACAAACTTAAACTTCGAAATTCACCAGCTAGATTGCTGATGAGGACCCACGTTGGTTATAGTGGAACAACAAAAAAAATAAAAAAAAAATAACAAAGGGTTTATATTCGCTATAATAATTGATCAAAACTATTTAACATAAAGTTGAAAAATTTTAAATATCTAAATATGTTAAAAGCTAAAATTAAAATTGTAAAATGATAAACAAAATTCATCAAACAAAAGGAACCTACCAACACACGCCATCTATGAGTTTGTTACATTTTTCGTAAGAACATGCTAAATTCGGCAAGCACGGAAAGATGAAACCAGCAACCTTCTAGAATTAAGGAAATTCCTTGTGTCAGTGAAGCATATAGGTTAACACGACTAGTATTTAGCGCTAAAGTTCTATCAAAAACAAACACGATGAACGGGCAAACCAAGCATTTTTAGTACTCGTAAACCACAGAAACTCGCACACAAACACAGTACTAAAGCGGTTACTATACATACAAAACAAATGAAAGGTCAGAATAGAATACGGAAATTATAGCCAGAGAAACAGAAACATTGCGAGAATATATAATAATTCATTAGACTAAAAGCAATGATATAGGTATATCCGTATATGCTAAGGTTTATATATATAATATAACAAAGTAACGTTATGCTATTCTATATGTAAATTAATGATACTCTTTACTGGAAAAAAAATCAAAATATTGAGTACGGGAATAACATGATCTAAAAAATAATATATCATAATATAATAATCATCACTATATAAGAGGGGAATAAAATCTTAGATACAGTATGAAAAGTTATAAACACATACTAGATATATAATAGAGGTATATAAAGGTTAATCAATAAATAAAGTTGTATAAAAAATTGTGAAAAGTAAAAAGCAACAAGATAAAAGGTTTAAACTTTCCTAATTCTAGAAAGTAGAATGGAAGCTGACGTCTCTCGACTCCGTCTCGTCCCCAGGCCCGGCTTCGGCTACGGCTCCGGCTCCGGTTTTGGCTTCATGTTAAAATAAATGCTTCGGTAATATCTTTATGCGATTGCACAATTCCTACTTCGGCTCAAACATTTTACAATACCCGTCTCCATCTTTTTTACAGTTGTGAGACCCGGCTCCGGCTCCGGCTCCGGCTCCGGCTCCGGCTCCGGTTCGGGCTTCATGCTAAAATAAATGCTCCGGTAACATCTTTATGCGATTGCACGACTCCTACTTCGGCTCAAAAATTTTAAAATACCCATCTCCATCTATTTTTACAGTTCTGCGACTCCTACTCCGGCTCCGGCTCCGGCTCCGGCTCCGGCTCCGGCTCCGTCTCCGAACTCCTTTAATTTATAGGAAAAATATATTTTTCTTCAACCTGCTACGACTCCGCAAAATTTCTTTTTCCATTACTCCGACACCGGCACCGGCTCCACCAAAATGATGCATCTCCACAGCTCTGATTTTTCTGTCTGTGTATTTGGCTGTCTATTATTTCTATTTTCTTCTTTAGTCATATTACATTTTAAATGTCTGTTCTAATTCTGCTTGCTTGCCAGTTTATATATAATTATATATTTTTCTGTTTTATCTGTTCTGCATTTATCTGTCAGTTCTGTTTTTGTCTGTTTGTTTTACATTTGTCCATCTCTTTTATTTTGTCTGCTTATTTTATCTTGATCTGGCTGTTCTTTTTTTGTCTGTTTGTTTTGTATTTGTTTATATGTCTGTTCTAGGGTTGGCCGATGCACCAGATGCGGTGCGGTGCGGTGCGGTGCGGTGCTGTGTGGTGCGGTGCGGTGCAGTGCGGTGCTGTGCGGTGCATGGTGCACACATTTTGGTGCGGTGTGGTGCAATTTTTAAAATATAGAGGGGCGGTGCGATGCGGTGCATGGTGCGAAGCGCGGTGCGCAAGCGCATTGAAACATAGAGGTGCGGTGCGGTGCGGTGCGGTGCGACAAAAATGACTTTTGATTCGGTGCAGTGGCAAAATTCAGGTGCTCTGTCCACCCTACACGATACCTTTTCCTCGTCTGTTCTCTCATTTTTCCGTCTGTTTTTGTATTTTGTCTATCATTTGCTTTTTGTCTGTATTTATTTGTCTGCTGCAAATTGATTCTGTTTTTTTGTTTTTTTTTTGTTTGGTAAATTGCTACGTCATTTTTTGGTTATTATTATTACTATTATTATTATTATTATTATTATTATTATTATTATTATTATTATTATTATTATTATTATTATTATTATTATTATTATTATTATTATTATTATTATTATTTTGGAAAATCTTTTAGGACACATTAAAATAACAGAATGCATAAAAAGGAATGGCAAAACAACAGAATGCTTATTAAAGGACAAGCAAAGCATAGTAGAATGCATAAAAAAAGACCGACATAACAAAAGAATGCTTGAAAAAGGACAGGCAAAGCATAGCAAAATGCATAAAAAAGACAGGATAAACAGCAGAATGCATAATAAAAGACAGTCAAAAGTCAGAATGCATAAAAAGGACAGGCAAAACATAGCAAAATGCATAAAAAGGACAGGCAAAACAAAGCAAAATGCATAAAAAGGACAGGCAAAACAGCAGAATGCAGAATAAAGAGCAGGCAAAGCCACATAATGCATAAAAAGAACAGATATTAAAATAAAATATAAATAAATAAAAACGAAACGACAAATACAGTAATATTATTATTACAGAATTTGTAGTTTATTTTTATATTTTATTTTAATAATAACTGTCCTTTTTATGCATACTATAACGCTCTGCCTGTCTATTTTAGGAATTTTGTTGTTTGCCCAATCTTTTTTATACATTATGTTGTTTATTGCTGTCCTTTTTTATGAATTCTGTTATGTTTTGGCTGTCCATTTTTATGCATTCTGTTATTTCTTGATTGTCCTTATAATGCGTTCTGTTTTTTTTGTCCTTTTTAATACATTCTGTTATGCTTTGACTGTCATTTTTGATGCATCCTGTTATGTTTTCTTTGTCTTTTTATATGCATTATGTTATGTTTTGACTCCTTTTTATGCATTCTGTTGTTTTCTTTATTCTTTTTTATGCATCTCTTGTTTTTTCGTCCTTTTTTATGTATTCTGTTATGTTTTGAGTGTCCTTTTTTATGCATCCTATTATGTTCTGTCTATCTGTCTTTTTTATGCATTCTGTTGCTTTGAATGTTTTTCTTTTTATGAATTCTGTTACGTTTTGACTGTCCATTTTATGCATTCTGATAATTTTGCTTGTCCTTTTTGTGCTTGTCCTTTTTTCCTTGTCCTTTTTGTCCTATTGTTTTTGGCTGTCCTTGTTATTTCTTTTTGATTTTCAGTTCACTCTCTTACGAACTCTTTTTGATCAAATTTCTCAACCAAGATTAACTAAAAGATTTTTTAAAATATTTGTCAATCTGTCATATATATAATATAATATATATATTATATATATATATATATATATATATATTAATATATATTATATATA
>JABUQX010092721.1:30000-32500 GCA_015478945.1 Trachelipus rathkii
TCTTTTTTTAGGGAAGGTAAAAACTTACTTAATGGGTTTACAGATAATATATATATATATATATATATATATATACTATATATATATATATATATATATATATATATATATATATCTCTGCTGCTGCTCACTCTGCTGCTCTTTCTATATATATATATATATATATAGATAAAATAACTCCTTGAGTGAATCTTCACTTACCAGGATTAGATCCCGGGCCCTCGCGAACGGTATGCCAAGCGTGTTACCACTCAACCACGACAAGCTAAAAAGATACGCGACTTAAACCTATGAAAGAGTGCTCTATTCAATAGGAATAAGGACCGCCTATGTCAGGACAGATACCTCAGCCACGCATCTCCGCTTGCACTCGGGTCAAAGGTAACACAGGACCCATGTAAGGAGACCACTCTAGATCGGAGTATAATTTGTATAGATGTAAATACTGCAATTAAACCGCAGTTCAATTTGTATAGATAAAATAACTCCTTGAGTGAATCTTCACTTACCAGGATTAGATCCAGGGCCCTCGCGAACGGTATGCAGTCGCGTATCTTTTTAGCTTGTCGTGGTTGAGTGGTAACACGCTTGGCATACCGTTCGCGAGGGCCCGGGATCTAATCCTGGTAAGTGAAGATTCACTCAAGGAGTTATTTTATCTATACAAATTGAACTGCGGTTTAATTGCAGTATTTACATCTATATATATATATATATATATATATATATATATATATATATATATATATATATATATATAGCATAATATATAATAATAATATTAATATATATATATATAAATCTATATATATATATAATAATAATAATATATATATATAAAAATAATAATAAAAATCATAATAATAATAATAATAATAATATAATAATAATAATAATAATAATAATAATAATAATATATATGTAATAGTTTTTAATAATAATCATAATATGATAAGATATAATAAAAGTTTAAGAAAAGGAAAAATAATAACAATATATATATAATAATAATAATAATAATAATAATAATAATAATAATAATAATAATAATAATAATAATAATAATAAATAATAATATAATATTATTATTATTAATAATATATGTATATATATATATATATATATAATAATAATAACAATAATATGTATAATATATATATATATATATATATAATAATAATATATAATAATATGAAATAATATATATATATAATAATAATATATATAATATATATATAATAATATGTATATGTATGTATGTATGTATATAATATATATATATATATATATATATATATAGATATATATATATATATATATATATATATATATATAACTCTTCTATATATATATCTAAATATATATATATATATATATATATATATATATATATATATATTATATATATATATATATTCTCTGCTATATATATATATATATAGGTTCTCTCTCTCTCTCTCTCTCTCTCTCTCTCTCTCTCTCTCTCTCTCTCTCTCTCTCTCTCTCTCTCTCTCTCTCTCTCTCTCTCTCTCTCTCTATCCTCTTTTGACGATTAGTTTCAGATTGCTCAGCCTTAAAGTAATACATTAGTTACGTACACTGTTAATAATGGAATAAATTACCAGGCATCCGCGATTAGCCTGGCCAAGGTCCTCTCTCGAATAGTCCCATTGATATAAAGCAAGGTCTTAACTTTGCATTTTTAGCTGGGGAGGTAATATATATATATATATATATATATATATATATATATATATATATATATTTATATATATATATATATATATATATGATAACTCACTATATATATATATATATATATATATATATATATATATATATATATATATATATATATATATATATATATATATATATATATATATATATATATATATATATATATATATATATAATAATATATATATATATATATATATATATATATATTTCTATAACTATATATATATATATATATAGATATATATATATATATATATATATATATATATATATTATACTTCAACGTTCTATAGCTTAAAATTTGTCATTCTACTGCCACGGTAATTCTATTTCCGATCCTGTTCTCAACAGGGCAAATATTCCAGCATTTTTAAAATGTTTTATTACTTCTTACGAAATTGTTACATCCTCCCATTCAAAAGGCGAGCTCCTATATTTAGAGGATTTTTTCATATATCACGGTTAGTAGTTTTACTATTTTCATTAATCTGGATATTATAACAAATCGCTCTTTATTCCTAATGGTCTGTAATAATTTGCTACATTTCAGAAGCATTCATGGCAAAATCTTAAAATTTTTTAGCCCGTTCTTCATACTAGTTCCTTTACTTGGCTCATCTTATTTAATCTCCTTATTGACAACTCTGACTACATTCTTATGGATCTTAATTATAGTGCTTTCTTTCCTGTAGCTCCACCCAACTCCAGGTGTTTAGTCTTGGTATTTAACTGTAGTGGTTACTGTGGTTTGCATATC
>JABUQX010092721.1:37500-42162 GCA_015478945.1 Trachelipus rathkii
TATACCCTCCATGAACGCTTTGTTACACAACTTCCAAATAAAATCAATCACCATCTCGCCTCCGTTCTTGATCATTTCATCAGTAATTTCATTTATACCTGCATATTTACCATCCTTCAACTTTCTCACTCTCCCCATTACCTCTTCCTTTCTAATTACCTAATCCCCAAAATGCCTATTCCTTCTTGCACCATCAAGCCCACACGAATTCACTATCACCTCTTCGTTACTGCTAATGTTATGCAGATTTTCGAAGTGTTCCCTCCACACTCCCTTACATCCTTTCATCAGTTACGAAAGCACCATCCCTATTCATTATTCTAAACAGATTCCCCTTATTCTCATTCTTAACCTTTCGCGCTTCCTTCTAGAAGAGTTTCCTATTGCTTTGTAAGTCACCATTCATCCTCCTTCCAAACTGTTCATTTACCTCTTTTTTCCTCCTACGTATGCACCTTTTAGTATTCCTTTTTACCACCTTATATAATTCCAAACATCTTTCTTTTGAAACCTCATTATTGGCTTTTATTACATTCAACCACGTTTCTTTTTTACTTTTAACTGCTTGCATCACCTCTTCATTCCACCACTCACTGTTAACATTCTTACTTCCTACTTTAGTGCATCCACATACTTCATTTGCACTACTAACAGCCGCTTCCTTCACTTGGTTCCAGATATGTTCAGTTTTAACTTGTTCACATTCAACTGATCTACTTGCAAGCGCTCTTAAATACTTATCCTTATTACCTTGTTCACTTAACTTTTCACTCTTAATTCTACCCACTTCCTTCCGTATCACCTTCCTCTCCATCCAAGCCACCACTAGCTTAATTTTACATAAAACAACATGATGATCCGATAATACCATTCATAACCCATTCAACTGATTTAACATCCAACACATATTCAACATCTCCTTCTTCACCAACATAAAATCAATCATACTTTCACTTTGATACCATCTCTACCTACACCAACTCTAGTATTCTTATGAATACTCTTGTGTTTAAAGAAAGTATTACCTACACACACACATACCTCTTCCCTCCCAGAATCAATCACCTCCTACCATTCTCATTTTCTTCCGACACCACAAAACCACCTGTTATACTATCCCTTTTTTGGCCACCTATCCAACCATTTAGGTCACTCAACACAATCAATCTGAAACTTCTACTCACTCCATCCAAAATATCATTCAGATTATTCCAGAAAATCGCACTCTCTTCAACATTACACTCAGATGGACCATATGTCACAACCACACATACCTTGACCTTTTCAAACTTAAATTTAACCATTAGAATTCTAGTACTCACACACAGTATCTACCATAGCTTTGTACCACAAGTCATTCATCAGAATTGCAACTATTTCTCTCCCCCTCTCATTCCTTTCCACACTAGCACATACACATTTCACACCACTCCACACATTTTTACCGTCTCCTTTCATCTTTGTTTCAATCACAGCGAGCAAATCAAATTTGCCCTTTCGAAATACATCCATCACCTCTCTCCTCTTCTCCTCAACATTTATTCCTCTGACATTCCATGTACCCATACGATTATACATTTTCGCCGAAAGATAGAAAGCCGCTTACGGCGATCACGATCTTCTCCGAGGCATGCATTAGCATTCCTGGCAAAGAATAAGTGGTAGTGGGCAGCCAACCAAACTACAACCGTCCTTTTATTCACCTTCTACGACACACAGGACATACGATGTTTGCAATTTTTTCTCATCCACACAAAGGGATATAAGAGATAGGGATATCTGTAAGATGTTGTCTAGAAGACGGGTGTGGATATAAGTGTGTGTATATGCTATGTGGAAAAAAGGTTGTGTCTGTAAGATGTTGTCTGGAGGATGAGTGTGGAAATGAACGCAGAAAAAAGAAGGCGAACCATTAGGCATTTTAATTTCATGGGAGACCTTACATACCATAAGCCAAACGGGAGGTAATTTCATAGCTGCGAGTATGCGCGTTACTTTACCTCTCTCTCTCTCTCTCTCTCTCTCTCTCTCTCTCTCTCTCTCTCTCTCTCTCTCTCTCTCTCTCTCTCTCTCTCTCTCTCTCTCTTTTCTATATTTCTATATATATATATATATATATATATATATATATATATATATATATATATATATATATATATATATATATATATATATATATATATATATATATATATATATTGTTTAATAATAGAAAAGATATTGATTAGTTTCTGCCTTAATTGGGCTTAGACTAGTCAATGCTAAGAATAAAACCTATCATTACATTCTCAATTATAACTTATTTTTCCTTTAATAACATTTTTATGCTGCAATTATAACTACTGTTTTATTTTAACATTATTGCAATACTAGTAGGAAAATCCTACTTATAATATATATATATATATATATATATATATATATATATATATATATATATATATATATATATATATATATATATATATATATATATATATATATATATATATGAATAAGAAGATGAAGCATAATTTTGGCAACATTTATTATAATGGACGTTTCGGGTATATAACGTTACCCATCATCAGCACTGCAATTGAAATAAAATAATATAATTTTATAACACAAAATATAAATAAAATGAACTAATATAAAACTAATACAATGAATGAACACATATGTAAATTTAAAATAAATAAATCACACGAAAAAAAGTACCTAAGATTGAGTTAGGTTTCATTTATAGAGAAGGCGAAATGCAAACTAAAAGTTAAGAAAATTTGTTTACAGTGAGAAAAAAAAAAAAACAAAAAAAAAAATTTAATCGGTTGGAAAAAATAATAAATTAATGAGTGAAAAGGGGAGTTGAAGATAATCTTATCTTTCTGTCGAGTTGATCATTGGCAGGGGATAGGGAACTAAAAATTTTTTGTGCAATAGGGTGATTATTTTGAAAGGCATGATTGCGTATGGAGGAGTTTTCTGGGGTTGTGATAGGTAAACCAGTTCTATAAGAAACTCCCCGGTGTTTCGAGATCCTCAAGTAAAGTTGGAGGCCTGTTTGGCCCACGTAGCGGACGTTGCAGTCCTCACACTTATACAAATATACTAATGATCAGGGGTTACCATATGTAGGAAGAGAAGTGTTGTGGTGTGATCTTTGGAAAAAATTTGAAATACCATGTTAACTCAATAGGTAAATAAGCGAGCAAGGAAAACGACGTTAGAGACGTGATTGAGTTTCTTGTTTGCAGTGCTGGATAGATGATTTCAGATGGAGAAATCAGTTGTTGGGGACGGTTGGATTAAAATTTTAGGGTGATGTTATTAAGAAAATTATTTACTACGTTTGTAATAAATTATTTATAGGAAGAAATTGCAAAAGGCCAAAATAAAGTTAAGGCACGGAAAAATTTTCTGCATTTGTAGTGATTAGTGAGACAGTTTGTATTTGGAGAGAAAACTAAAGAAATTCAGGAACTAATCTTAAATGAAAGTTCTGTGTAAAGGGTGGAAATTGTATTTGAGAAGTTAGGGTGTCAAGAAAATTAAAGTTATTTTGCATGTTCTACAGTAATAGGATATTAATGTATTCAGTTCTTAGGTGGGTTTTTAAAAATAAAGAGGCATGAAGGGGATCCAGATCTCTTAGTCAAATGTCAAATAGCGATATCAATGGGTTTGTGAATTCAGGGCAGTTCTCTATTATTTATCATAAAACATAAATGAATTATTTTAGAGTGGGTAGTAATTCCTTCTATTGCCTTTTCCAATCTAATTTGGGATGCATAGTTTCTGATCAAAGCAAACTCTGTATTTGTGGCAGTAGTTAGTCCAGAGCCTAGAATTATTAATACCCTTCAATAAGAACCGATCTAAAAGTTATATGTATCTATGTTATTAGTTCCAGCAAGGAATGTTCAAAATCGAAATCCCCATCTAGTGATGTTGTTGTAATTCAGAAGAAGTTAGGTTACTATTAGATTTATTTAGAAATCAGTGTTTATGTTTATATTTTGATAAATTGAAGTTTATTAGAAAAACTAAATTATTATATTAGTAATTTAGAAGAATATAGATGAAATGATCTGAGAAATGTTTATGAAATCTCTTTCGTCTTTCTGACACAGATTTAGAAATGTTATTGTTCTTATGTTCTTATGATGTTAAAATATATAAACGGATACTTCATGTTATGATGAAAACATAAAAATATATAAATTTGATATATATTTGTTATAAAAGACATATTTGTTTACATATTCAGTTTGCTTATATGTGTTAGTGACACAGACTGATCTTTGTGATCTGGATCATTCTTCGTTTGACATGAAGTATCGTTCAGATAAATCTGGAGATGTCAAACTCTGTTATAATCAGGACAGTTGAAGTGTATATAATATTATCATAAACAGAAATACAAATCAGATTGATATTCTTATTAAATATGATGATCTTATGAAAAAAATGTTATATTTATAGTTCAGATCATATCAGTTGGTTGACTAGTCTAATTAACTTGTTTACTTATATGAGTTATGTTGTTAAATGAAAAACCTTGTTGATTTATATGTAAATTAATAGTTAATTTGACTTAGTTTGTTGAAATGACATTTATTTATTGTTTTTGAAGATATAGTTAATAGTTAAACTTTGGAATATAATCTATGGTAAGGACAG
>JABUQX010092722.1:0-2500 GCA_015478945.1 Trachelipus rathkii
ATAAGTAATGATGATCCAAATAACAAAGAAAATGAGACTACTGAAGGTGCAGAACTATCAGAGATCACATCTGCACCTACGAACACTGTGATTGGTCCTCCTTTCAGCACATTAGCCAATCAGAGCGAAGTTCCCACAGTCCACGTGGAGTCGTGTCCAAAGTTTACAACCACCTACAAATATGAAGAACTTTCCCCGAAACTCAAAGCTCGTTATCAGAGGGTAATAAAACAAAACCACACTCGTGCCGCGGTTAGCAGTCCAATGAAGGGTAAAAAGGTAGACCTTTTAAATACTCAGATTGTAAACAAAAGAAATTCCTTAAATAGTTCTCATGAGAAAAAGGGAACTTTAAAGCCAAAAGGGTTAAGAATGGAAAAGAGAATAGAAATGGAAGAAAATGAATTACTAAAAATAAGTGGAAAATCGCCAACTAAAAAGTTAGATGAAATAAATGATATACTTACTGAAAATACACGAATAAATTTAATTCAGCGATGTAATGAAGCTCATATTGACTTAATAAAACGCTTCAGAAAAGAAGTTGACTACGCAGCAATTAGTAAAGATCAGTTAGAAGATGAATACATTAATTCCTTACTTGAAAATAAAGAAAAAAGTTCATTAATAATAAAGAAACAACCCTTTTGGTTCAAGAAGAATGAAGTCTCTCTCTTTGTTGACACCTCCTTAAATTATGCCAGAGTCATTCTCCCAGAGCAACATATAGACGATATTATACAGATGACTCACTTTCAAGGACACCTAGGGATCTCGCGCTGTCTTACCGCGATAAAAAGCGACTTTGTGTTTCGCAAAATGCATAAGAGAGTGAAAGCACTTGTAAGAAGCTGTCCGCAATGTCAAATAAACAAGACCGGACGGAGCATAAACCCTATCTATGGGAAGTACAAAGAATGTTTCCTACAAATTTCAATATTTAAACTGTGATATATTGAAATTACCGATTTGTAGAGGATACAAGTACTTTATTTAACCCTCAATCTGATAGGTACTCCCAGCTATGTGGGGGCCTTCCCCTCAAGGCATATCACCAGAAAGCCATTGCGTTTAAAACACTAATAAAATCAGCTAATTCGATGTGTGGAGTCCAGCAATCTCATCACAGAAAAGGTGGAAATTTTACATCACATGTATTTTAGAAGTGTGTTAAACTTAGGATAATGCATACAACGACCGTAGTTATTTCACCCTTCTCGAGAACGCCCAAGTGAGTAACTCATAAGAGATTTCAACCAGTTTAAGAACCATGCTAGCTGAGCCAGGCATGGAGAGTCAAGGGTGGTTAACGTTTACCATTGTCTTGTTGTTGCGCTTCGGCTCGCCCCTGTCTCAGAAATCGCGGCATCTGTCCCAGCAAATGATATGTTCGGACAAATATAAAGCATTTCCTGACGGTTGATAGGACCCTCTGTCCCAGACGGACCAAAAACCTATGATAATTATATTGAAAAACTGGCAGGACTCATAGCCAAACCTCCCAAAGAACTAACTTAAGAAACAGAAGTGTGTTCGCTCCCTCTAATTTAAAAGATGCTCAAATTTGCTGGTGGAAAAGTAAACAATACAACCGAGGGAAACTCTCGCCCAGATTCCACGGACCTTATAGAGTCGTGAAGATCACTAATAATAACGCTCATCTTGTGAAAGGAGATAAGGTGGTAGTAGAAAATTTAAGAAATGTCAAAATTTTCTATAATCTCGTTCCTGACCCTCCAGAACGCAAGAAAAACGCGGAATAAAGGAAGTAGAGAAAGAAATGAGGAACCGAGGTAGATATCTCTTGAGGAAAATAAGAGATTAAAGACGTTATTATGGTACTTAATACGAGAACAATAGTGTTTATAAATGGTATTAAATATTCATATTGTAAGTTCTTTCTCCTTCCACAAGTAGTATTTCACCTGTTCTTCCACTTTCCTCAACTTTATATTTCATGTATTCCATCGAAGGAGGGTAAGAAAGTATCTCTGTGAAATCGAAAACAGGGGCCTCACCCCTGTTCTCCGAGGCAGAGATCCTTTTTTGCACTCGACAGGGCCACCAGTTCTAGGGTGAATTTACGTTAGGGAATCCTTGTAAGACAATAGCATGCAGTGTCTTAGAGTGTATGCATCTCTGTAAGAGGCTATTGCAAACCTCCTGCATATCACTTTGCATAAATGGTGGTCTGCTTCATACTTATATACTGTATATTATTTGAAATTCAAACGTTTGGCGCTTCTTTTCTTTCCCCAAAGAAAGGGAATGCCAAACAAGGCTGTGATTGGTGCCTGGGTCCAGATAGGACGCTGCCAACTCACGCCCGGGAGTATTGTCGAGAGCCTCATAGCGTGAGGGTGCCCTATAGAAATTGTTAGATTCAACCAAAGGCCGGCAGGTCTATTTAGGATAGGGAATTAGTGCATTATCTTATTAGTTAGTCTGTGTAATTCATAATAGTGCTAACGTTGATAAATGCCCATCCATTACTTGTCCA
>JABUQX010092722.1:10000-12500 GCA_015478945.1 Trachelipus rathkii
TTATTACTCATATTTTATTTATAAAGTAGAATAAACCTTAAGGGATTGTAATAATATGTTTTTAAATGTATATTTAATGCAACACGTGAAATACATATCTTTTTACTACAAATATTCTTGTAATTTTTGCTAACATGCAAACAAACGTTATTTAAAATGTTTGCATACCTATTCATATATATCATCATATAACTGATGATAATGGTCCTTTTACAAAATGGCTGACGCATGTTTCTGCATAGTACTTTAGTAAGGAGTAAATTAGAAGTAAATCCGTACACATGATTTGAAGCCTCCGTTAATAATTTCACACTTCTTTCAACTCTCTGAGAGTAAGGTGGGAAGTCTGGAATATTTGCTTTATGTTGTTATCAATAAATGACTTGGTTTCTGCATCGGTAAAGTGCCGTGTGGTTGGTGGTTCTACAACTTCATTGACAGTCAGGTCGATAAATTCATACCAGTGTTTGGCTTTCCAATTCAACTGTGGGATTCTCTTCACAAGTTTCTGACCAGCTTCCATTCTGCAAATGTAAGGGCAAAGATATTAAAGTTCTATGAAAATATTTTAATTTTAAACTTATTTAAAAAGTTAATTGTGAACGTTATATTAATTTTTATTTGTTATTTCTTATGTTCTTATGGTATATTTATGTCAAGTGATTGGTAATTTACCTTTTTCCAATATGCAGTATAGATTAAAGACCAAGATTTCTGATAAATTTTTCATCATCTTTCGCCATTGCATATAAGAAATTTTCAGGTAGAAGACAGAAAGCATTGCCTTGGATGTTCTTCTTTGTAATGGCTTTCACATCACTGCATGGGAGAAGCTTCAGTCTTGTGAAGGCAGAAAAGAGGATTTGAGGAGCATCATTTGGTTTGAATGATGCCTTTATTTCGAACCACGCAGGAGAATAAACCTGAACAATAAATTGAACCAACTTTTTCAAACACAAGTTTGGTTCTTTGTCCATTGTATGCAAACAGAGAAGTCGTTTGACAAGAGTTTACCACCTAGCATGATTCAGTGGACCAATTTTATAACTAGCCCATCTCTTTTACTTTACAGAACCTAATGCAATCATTCAAAAGCCTTTGATCGTCACTAAGGTCTTTTAGCACTTTCTCTGGCATGTATCCATCAATAATTGGAGTTTCCACAGCTTTAAACGTTTCTTGATGGATATCCTGGAGATTTTCTGCACATCTTTTCCCAATTGATTCACTAAAACTTTTCGGCCCAATTGTAACATTGTCCATTTTTCTAAAAATAGCTCTTAATGGCAGTTCATTCTGATGTAGTGCACATCCAATAATTTGCAGTTTCCTTCCCAATAATTTTTCTAGTTTAACAACTAAGCCACTCTTATGGCCGGTATTAATTGCGGTATTATCAAGAAGGATAGCTTGGATACTGTCAATGCTATCATATTCCTGAAGAACATCGAGTGTCTCTTGAGCAAGTACATCACCGGTGGTGCCAATAGTGTGGACTGTTCTATGGGTCAAGTAGGTACCAGAAGAATTTTCATCTTCACTAGTGAAGGTGAGGTGATGTACTAATTCGACACTTTCTATAAAGAATGCTAAGCTTCACTCATTTTCTGTAATCACCGCACATCATAGTTTGGTAGTCGACTTTACCATCTACACCAATACAAATGAACTGCTTATTTTTTTCTGATTGCACACCTTCACTAACAACTTTTACTTGTGCTTTGGCCCTGTCTAATTTGCACTTGTCAATCACAATTTCATTGATGTCAATATCAGGTTTTAGTAGGTGTTTGATATCATGTAACAAAGCATTCGCAAGAGCTGCGCCTAGTCTTGAAGAGCATTCTCCTCGAACAAGTTCCATTGCATATCTGGGGAACTTCGTTAAATTGTAGACTCCTGACGTTATCTTTCTCGGCTGCCATTCATGTTCTTCCTGAATTAAAATGAAACACACATCCTTGTAGTTTGTAATATAAATATTGTTTTGGTCGAATATATTGATTTATTAGTTACTGTATTTAACATAAGATGAAAGTAAATATTACAAAAAAAACTTACCTCGCATTTAGATCCTTCTATATGTTCAGGTGACTCAGCAATCATGGAAGATCCTGGTAGCTGCTCAACCTGTTCTTGAGTAGGTTCTTGTCCCTGCTTATGTTTAGTCCTTCTTTGACGTTTGACAGCGGCTTTATCCACTGAAGACAGCTGATATGTTCCCTTGGGTCCTATTTTAGATCTCTGATCCCGTAGGTATGCTCTGTCTTCACGTGGTACCTTTGCACCTCGAGAGCAAACACATATAATATGTTCTTGAACACAGTGGTCAATCGTACAGAGTACGCGTGAATCACTGCAAGGTACGGTATCCAGGGAACAGTAACATGCGGAAATATCGAAAAGCCTATTCAATTTTGCATCTAGATTGTTTTTGGCACGTGTTTTACAATGCTTGCGATTAATATCTTTCACAAGAATAAGAAGGTCTTTTATTTTT
>JABUQX010092722.1:15000-22500 GCA_015478945.1 Trachelipus rathkii
CAATAAGAAACCAGTAAAGGAGGCTTCAAATATAATATATTCTGAAATATATGACTTCTGAGATAGAAGAGCAAAGTTACCCACGAAGGCCAAACAGGATGTTTTAACCAAGATTAGAAGACATATGAACAATAAGATCACTTTTAAAAAATTGAAAATCAAAGGAGAAGTCAAATACAATTCAAAGAAGAGACTTATCTTTAAGAAAGTTTAATGATTTTTATTTGATATCGGCACATGCAAACGCAATGAAAAAAATATCAAAAAAAAAAAGAAAAGGGGTTTTTGTTGTAGCTCAAAGAAATAAAAAGGTAGGCGGGGTATATGGATAATGTGAATAAAAATTTACTGTAAAAACAAGAAAGAAGCGTAAAGGGAAGAACGAGAATAGTAATAGAATTAAAAGGGAGTTCGTCGGCAGGAGGAACAATTACGTATTCTGCAAGAATGTCCTAGTGTGGATGATGGTAGTTCCTCTAGCAGTGAAGAACTCCAACCTGGACCTCCAAAGTCGAACCATGTAAGAGTTCAAAGGAACGTCATAAAATCAAATCATAACCCCTTCCTTAGCAATGGCTTTGAATAGATCGAAAATGAGTGATCGACTTGCTATGTTAGTAGTAACAGCTACTGCAAATGCGCTTGGGAAAAAAGTTGATAATATTGTATTAAGCAGAAGTACATTACGGCGGCGAGGGTCTGACGTTCATAAAGCAATTGCTGAGGATATTAAACAAACATTTCCTGGTGGTTTACTGGCATCTGTACACTGGGATGGTATGTTATTGTTGGATGTAACCGGAGAAGACAAGGTTGAACGTCTAGCGATCGTCGTACATGGTGGAGGGAAATCAAAGTTGCTGGGTGTTCCAAAACTTTTGAGAAGAACCGGTGCAAATGTTGCAGAAGTTGTAGTACAGTGCCTAAAAGATTGGAATTTGGAAGATAGCATAGTAGGAATGTGTTTTGACACAACAGCAAGCAATACCGGAACCAAAAGTGGGCTTGTAGGATTATAGAGAGAAGCTGAAAAGAAGTCTTCTGGCCTTTGCATGTCGACATCATATTCACGAAATAGTCATATTTGCTGCTTTCAGCAAATGTTACTGTATTTCATCAGGACCAGACATTGACCTGTTCAAACGTTTCCAGAAATTTTGGAAAAAAAATTAATAAAGAAAAAGTATGAGATTGTGAGTATTAGTGATTCATGGACAGAAAATGTCTTAGCTTTTTGTAGTGAGCAGTTAAAGAAAGCCACCCACGGATGATTATAGAGAATGTTGGAGCTGACAGTTGGTTATTTATTGAGAACCTTGAGAAATAGTTTTCCTTTTCGTAAACCTGGTGCTCTAGCATCGAGCCCAGATGGATGGCACCACGAGGTCATTTATTTCATTGGAAATATCTTGTTTAAGAACGCATTTTAAATGACAGAGAAAGAGCAGCTGCAATACAAGATTTAGCGAACTTTGCCTGTAAAGTTTTATGTTCCCAATTGGTTTTCAGCCATCAGCAGCTTCAGGCCCCAAAAATGACTTGAACGTACCTTTCAAGAGCTGGAATGCATGACGAATATGAGTTTATATGCAAATAGGCAGCTATAAGCTCTCAAACGTCAACTTGTGGTATTTAGAGAAGAATCTGCAGCTCTTGCATTTATGATGATGAAGTACCAGTTTGAAATGAAACAAAGATGTTGAAGCTCTGCAGTAAACCAGAAGAAAGTGTATTTAAGCCAGATAAAACGCTTTGCATTTAATATGAAGATCAACTTCATAACAAACACTTGCCGACTTTATAACAGAATGCAGTCATTTGTTCTTCAATAAATTACGTTTGCACTCCACTTTTCTCAAGGTTGACCCATTGGAATGGAACGAAAAAACGGACTATAAGAATGCACAAGAAGTTACCAAATCAATAAATGTCATCAACGAAAATGCCGAAAGAGCTATTGCACTAGTGCAAAACTATAATAATCACCTAACAAAAAACGAGGAGGAAATGCAATACATTCTTCAATTTATAGCAAGACACAGGGAAAAATTTCCAAGAATATCAAAGAAACAGTTGAAAAAGAGTTATGAAAATAAGGAATAAACATATAATAAGTAATAAAAATTAAATAAATGAATTGGATAAGTTGTGGAGTAGGCCTCTTGGGGATACCACATTAAAAAAACGCACCTGTTATAGCTACCTCAGGGGTGGTGTGAAAAAGCTATGTATTCCTATATTTCAACAGCATTGTGTCACTATTAAATAGTGTTCAGTCAGCGTAAAATTTAAATTTTTCGTTCTGTACGAGAATATTAATTGAACATTTGTAAGGTTCAGACTGCAAAAAAAGGAAAAAATTTTTCATAAGAAATTTGGACCAACCCTAATGATATATATAATATATATATAATATATATAATATATTATATATATATATATATATATTATATATATATATATTATATATATTATATATAATATATATTATATATATATTATATATATATATATATATATATATATATATATATATATATATTTAGAGATGTACCGATACCAGAAAAGGGCCGATACCGATACGATATTTAATTAATATAATAACATAACAGAATAAGATAGACATTTGTGTAACTGCTAGGCACTCAGGATTGAAAGATTCCTGTAAACCATACTTAGTCATTTATTTCATATTTGGTTGTTTCCAAGTATAATTTATTTTATAAATTTAAATAGTATCTTTAAGGAACTAATTAATGTCATATATATATTCGTAACTTTTTTATTTGCGTTTATTCAATAAAATTTCGTTTTCATTTACCAATAAGTATTACTAACATTTTAGATACTGGCTTTTATGTTTTGCATGATACAATTTTACAAAAGATTCTGTTAACTAGTTACAATTTAAAAAATAAAAATTAATGATAGAAAGACCTCAATTTAATCGCTGAAAAGACAAAAAAACAGCTATTATTCAAGACATGACATAATACTAATATATCCGTTTAAGATAAAGATAAATATCATTCAATACTCAAATTCAAAATTTCTCAAATTGTGATGAAAAAACATTAAGCTTCACTAGTATTGGCGAGAGCATGTCCTTTTTAGGGTTGTTTACATTCCACGCTACACTAAAAATAGGCTGGACTCTCGACTGATGACAAGAGGGGCTATAAAATATTTGCGTTGAAAGCACTGAATATAATGGAAAACCTTGGCCCATTTTACATGCACCACATGAAAGGAGTTCTCGTCTTGTAGGCAGCATCTCCATGTTTTCGTAGAGACTTCATCTTCCTCTCACAGATTGCAATTTTGAATTATCTTTGCTCTTGATGACGTCTCTTTCAGTTTTTTCGATCAGAGGTTTCCTTGGTGTTTGATTTCCTTTTGAAGGTGAATGAGATGTCAATGCAATTTCGGCCGTGAACTTATCAAAGTCTAACATATTCAAATCCTCTTCATCTTCAGTAGGTTTATCTGCTGAAAAGCCAAAATCGTCACTATCAGTGCTAGTAGTGATACAGCCATCTGAGAGATGCCACCTTTTTCGATATGAAAGAATAAGGTATCGTCTGAAACTTGGAATATAATCTATGTACGTGTTAAGCTCGAAACAGGGTAAATTTCAAGTCTCTAGGATGTATATAGGGGGTACCTCCCCCCGAGAGCGTAGCTCAAAATATTGCTTACGCCCTTGTTGCGTGTTCTGATCGAGCAAAGATTAGGCTTAAGACGAGTCTGGAACACTCGTCCAGGTGTGCGAAGCGCGTGAGCGCGAGAGCGCCCGCGCGCGCGTGCGCATACACACACACATTATTATTATTATTATTATTATTATTATTAATTATTCTGATTATTAATTATTATTATTATTATAGATGTTATCCTTAATTATTATTATTTTATTTTATTATTATTATTATTATTACGTTCGAAGATTCGATCCGAAGGGACGAATCTGAGTCGAATTTTTTTTATGCATTCCTACTCTGTATTCCGCAGCGGTTCCTTCTTCGCGGGCGGGCATTACTCCTCCGAAGGAGGGTTAAGGCCTCAGCCCTTCGGGCTGAGGCCCAAAACCCGCTTACATCCCTTCGGGAAGTGAAACCCCTCTCAGGATTCAACCTTCAAGGGGCGCCTCCATTGGGTTCTCTCGGAGTGTGTTGTGTTGGCTTTAGAATACCTTGGTTTACTCCTTTCGCTGCTGTGGACTGTTAATCGTGTGTAGGTTTCACTGAGTAATTGTCTTTAGTAGTGACTGAGTGGGGCCGGCCCAGGATTATAACTGAAAAACTACGTGTTCGACATGATTTTGAATGTATTCGTAATCATATATAGCCTAAACCAAGGGTCACATTCAGGATTGATAGAATAAAAGTGTATACTTTGATTTCCTTTTCTAGATTTACGTATCATGAGTACATCTATTGTGATATATAGATAGATTCTAATAGGATGTGCAAATATTAACTGAATCTATAGTCTCACTGTATCGAATAGACTATATTAATAATACTGGCCAGCGCTTCTAATGTAGTTCAAGTCATCGAACCAAGTCAGTATCAGCATAAGACAGTATAGCTCTGTCAACACTCGTGATTAATGTCTCCCTATCTAGAAAATTAAGGATATTAATATCGTAGTGACTGCTGAAGGTGAAGTTATTCTTTTCATATGTACATACCATCCACATTAATCACACCATTCCCGAGATGAAAACCCTATATGTGCACTATGAGCGCCTCTGCTTAGAACTACGCGTGCTGCAATCCTGAGGGGGGTTTTCACCCCGAAGGGAGTAAGCGCACGATTCTTAGGGTTGTTCCTCTATGTCTCGTTATACCTAGCGGCTCTGCGGTTTACACACCACCCCCCTTCGACACAACGGGGCAATTAGTTATGCCTTTACTAAAATTATCTCTTTATCTTCTTTCGTAACATTTTGCCTTTCGTCTTTCAGAAAGGATTTTCATCATGTCCTATCTTCTCTCTCTCTCTCTTCTCTCTTCTCTCTTCTATTATATATATTTATATATACTATATATATATATATTTAATATTATATATATATTATATATATATATATTATATATATATATATATATAGAATAGGAAATATTTAAATTTATCGCAAGCGGATTTATTTTTTTCAAATTATTATTCGGTATATATTTATATATATATAATTACTATTATAGTTATATATATATATATATAATATATATTATATATATATATATATATAATAATATTATATATACTATATATATATATATATATATATATATATATACTTACTATATAAAATATGAGGTATAAAGTGGAAGCAAAATAGAATGACAGGAACGGGGCACTGACTTCCGTCCGGTAACAGCGCTAAAGGGGCCAACAGAGAAGGCAAAAAAATAAATTTGTTGCGTTATTCTACCGTCCCAATGATTCGGGTCCTCACGAGCGGGCATAGACTATCTGGCGCGCATAAATGTTTAATGGAGAGATGTTCGGTTTCGTATAGTTATAAGGTTACTATTAATGTTATAAATATTACTGAATGATACTTAAGTATCGAACTAACACTCGTATTTTTGATTTTAATGAGAAATATGAAATTGAGTTTTTGGTTAAATAATATATAATTGATTTTAATCTGTACGATGGAATGTTTATATTTAAGATATTACGTGTTTTGCGCTAGGGTTATAGATTTGGTTGAGATAATGTTAGGTTTCCCGAGAATTTTGATAATGTCTACAGCGGTCTCTATTTCATAGTTGCAACTGTTGTTATGAGGGGCGCGGGCGCTTCTTGCGTTCACGCGCTTGACACTCTATGACGAGGGATAGAGCACTTTGTATGTTAAGATGTTGTTCCAAATTCGATAGTTGAAGATGCTGGTATCTTTGATAAGTTGGACACTTTGTTAAGGGATTTTGTTAGAATAATACGTCTGTTTTCTGATCTGAATATGCGGGAAAAGTGGGAGCATATCGAGTAATTGTATGACCTTTTAGCTACTTTACCTTTGATAAGGTAGGGAATTTTTCAGATGTTAGGCGGATTATTCATACGCAGGTATGTTCAGGTTTGCTTTCTACTATGGGATGATACTCGGAAACCTCGATTTTTTTAGAAGTATACCTCGGTCTCCGGCCGGACTTCTAGGGAACTTTTCTCACTCTTTATTCAATGTCTTGTCTTAAAAAAATCAGTAACTGTAGTGATATTTTGTCATTTACTCAGTTATGATTATGCTGAATAAAATATATATAAATATATGAAAATAGAATTATCATATATATATATATATATTATATATTATATATATATATATATATATATATATATAATATATATATATATATATATATAAATATATATATTATATATATATATATATTATATATTATATATATTATATATAACGGTAGAGCGACGGAGTCGCATGCAAACGGCGCGGTTCGAATCTGGTTCGGATCCTAGGTAAGAAATACCTAGAAATTCCCTCTGAATAGGGCTTATGGCCCGTGAGGTGTGGAACTTTACTAAAAAAAAAATAAAATATTATCTATATATTATATATATATAATATTATATATATATATATATATATATATATATATATTATATATAATATATATATAATATATATATATATTTATATAATATATATATTATATATATTAATACTGAATATATATAAATATATAATATATGTATATTATATTATATATATATATATTTATATATATATATATATATATATATATATATATATATATATATATATATATATCTATATATATTATATATCTATATATATATATATATTATATATAATATATATTATGAGCAAATATCATGATAAAATGACATCGACTCTATAGTTTCGAAACTTTAAATATGAAACAATATTTTACACTCGAACCGGTAGCTTTATCACTCTAGGTTGGGGATTTTTTGAGATTTTTTTGATTTTTTAGACAAGATTGCTTTTTTAATTATTATTTTTATAAAATTAGTAAATAATCCTAAATATTACAATTAATAATAATTTTATTAAATGTAATTATTATTTACTTTTATATATAGACTAGATTATAATATACTATTATAATATATATATAATATATATATATTTACTATGTATATTATTATATATTATATATATATAGTATATATATATATATAATATATATATAATTATATATATATATATATATATATATATATATATTATATATATTATTATATATAATATATATTATATAGTATATAATATATATATTATTATATATATATATTATATATATATACTATTCTACAAGACGACCAAGTTGCCAACTCAATTATGAAAAATAGTCATAATTATAATATATATATATATATATATATACTGACGAAGTGGGTTCGCGTATGTCCACGAAAGTTCGGCTGAATTATTTATATAATTAATCATCTATAATAAATATTAAATTGTGAATTTTAATTGTG
>JABUQX010092723.1:0-18758 GCA_015478945.1 Trachelipus rathkii
TCGGAGGATATAGTAGGACTCCTTTAGAGATTGAGCCATGATAACATTATAGTGCTG
Organism: Trachelipus rathkii; assembly: GCA_015478945.1. NCBI lineage: Eukaryota > Metazoa > Arthropoda > Malacostraca > Isopoda > Trachelipodidae > Trachelipus > Trachelipus rathkii. The sequence goes on from JABUQX010092723.1 coordinate 58, forward strand.
CACAATTCGCGAGTCTGACAGTTGAGCAGGCATGGCTGAAAAGACCATAAGTTAGGATTTGCCATTTAATTTGAACCTTTAAAAACCTTATTATTTGTGCAGCCGAGATAAAGTAAGGTTAATTTATTTTGAGAAACGATCGTTATTTATAGGGAATTTGCTAACTGGGGAATTTTGCTCTAATAAGTTCCGCAATCAAATTTAACAGACAGGCTGGCCTATTAAACACACTGGATGTCTTTGCTCCATTAGTCGAAAACTAAAATTGCGTCTCATTGCTCATCATTGATAATCGTGGCATCCCAATATTACAGTCATAGTTCCGATATCACAACCACTGTGTTATAAATGTCTAGAGCGTATTATAATCTCTAACATACTGTATGTGTCACCGACACTTAAATAATAGTAACGTTCCAGACATTTGAATGGTAGCAATGGACTTTAATCCAGTTTCCTGTTTCCACGAGAGAAACTAATTACGACCGTTGTAAATTGGTATGTATACTCATTTTACAAATGGGTAGCCTGCTAATTCTCCATAAGGAAATAACGCAGTGTTAACTCGTAACGAAAGCGAAGTACAACATGTATATTCGACAATATCACCTTCCAAAGCCTACCAAGCGCTGTTACCGATATGGAAGAAGAGTTCATAGGCCAGAATGTGAGGAATTCCTTTAAGATACAACAATTAAACACCATGTTTCAACCACGTCAGCATAATATCACATCGTCCTACGGATAGCCTGTAGAGCGAGTGAAACCTGCTACGCCTTCAGTCGTATCTTGGAGGAGTTCGTATACTAGAAAAGTTCCAAATATCAATTGAGTGAGGAATGTCGCAGGTATTGAGCTGAGGCTATTATTCAATCATACTACTCTCCAAAAAAAATTAAAATAACTCATATCAGAAAGACACCATAAACAGGCAGACAGAAAAACATATTAAAAGAGACGCATCGCTGGGAAATCATTTCCATCCAATTCACAAACTGAGATTGCACCTTTGCCCACTGCGGGGAGTGGTTTGGGAAGATAGTATGATAGGTATCGTCCCTTTGAAATGCATCAATTGGTAGTGATTTGTAAGTCTTATTTTGCGCTGAAATTTGACACAGACTAAATTCATCCTAGATTATATGATGGACCTATATGAGTAATAATCACAGGTAATGATACAACACAGGGTTACTTATGTAGATAAAATCCATCAGTGGACGGTAACAACAATATACTAGGCACATCATAAACGAGTTGAGGTTATGGAAAATGCCATCCTTGATTCTTTATGAAGCGATCCTGTGTTTTCAGAGGTTATGCCCATGAATGAGAAAGACGAAGAACCAGAGGAAGTAATAGATTAGGTGTCTTAGCACGATGGGAAAGAAGAGGTGGCTTTGCCTGGAAGTTAGAAAGGGATGATGAGAAATTTAAAAGATGAAGGGTTGATGATAGACGATGATGACTCTTGTGTGTTGAGGGTTTCACCATAGAGTGAGTGAAAAATTGAAAAGGATTAAAGAAAAATTTGAAGGACTCGTAAAAGAGACAGGAAAGGATAATTTGGTATAGAAGCCATGTGGGGACAAATATTGACGAAATCATTTTATCTGACGTGAGGAGATTATGAGAAGTGGAGAAGAAAGATAAAAATGAAGAACAGGAGGAGGTTAATGAATATTTCATTGTGGGACTCCTCGGCTTAATGAGAAGTAAGGCGTAACTGGCGCAGTCAACACAAGCTCCCCCTATGGGTTTAAGAGATTCTCTTCCCACAGATAAAACGTTTGAAAACCGTGTGCAAGTCTATTCAACGCCTGTGATCGGCTTGCCGATTGCAGAAGCAGAAGAACAAATTCCTGAAAGCGAGTTATCTTTTGAGGGGTTTGAAAATGAAGAAAATCAGGTAAAAGATCCAATAAAAGAAAATCTCGACCACATACGCGATCGCGAGGGACTTGTCAGGAGCTGCCAATTGTGTTCCCGTACTTAATAGAACGTCGGCGGAAATAAATGGTTGACCATTGACATGACAAAGGTAAGAAAGTGGAAATAGAAAGGTAGTAGGACGTGAAAAACGTGAGTAAATTGTTTTTAGACAATTTGACATAGACATGACAAAGGTAAGAAAGTGGAAATAGAAAGGTAGTAGGTCGTGAAAAACGTGAGTAAATTGTTGACAATTGACATGACAAAGGTAAGAAAGTGGAAATAGAATAGTTAGTAGCGAAAAAAAAAAAAAAAAAAACGTAATTAAATTTTTCAATGAAGGTATTTGACAAAAGTAAGAAATTGGGAAAAAAAAAGTGTTGGTAGTTAGAATGAGGAAAAAAAAAAAAAAAAAAAGATAATTGAATGATGTTAAAACATAAAAATAATTAAATTCTAATAAAAGTGTCAACTGATATATAATCAGTAGCGTCAATAAGTAATTAAATTACCTATAAAAAACTCTAAAAATAAGAAATTTTTTTTCTTTTGGGGGATTCGTCAAAGAAGTAAAAACGTTCGAAATAAAGTAATAATTTATAATTAAAATAGTTATAATAAGTCTGTCTTGATTAATATTTGGTTTTTTGTTTTTTATCTTTTTCAAGAGGGTCAATCGGACACTCGTGGGTGAGGGATATGGAGGAGGCTTTTACCCCTGAGTTGTTACCGGACTACTGTGGTGTTTAAGTCTTATCCGGGGGCGAACTTGGAATATTTACATAGGCATATCCAATATTTCTTGAAAACCCAGTATACTCATATGTTGGTTTTCATTATAATTCCGGAGGCGTACCCGCGAGTCCGGCTGCCTAATCCACCAGGGGTAGCCGGGTATCATATGGTGAACACTGGCAATCTCCAGTTTTCAATTACCGATTTTGCTCAGAGGTTCTCCAAATTTTCTGAAAGATGTGCGGAGCTCAATCCAAATATGAGGGTAACATTGGCCATTCCCCCTTTTATAGATCTGGTGGAGTATAATAGGATACGCGTGGCTGATCTTCCCCCCGGAATCCAGGAATACTATTATACGGCCCCAGAGTTCACTGACCAGATTTTGCACATGCAGGCCAGACGGCTGCATTTGCACATACGAAAGCTAAGGACGGCTGAGATTCAGTGGCACAACAAGGCCTCTTATCCGGTCATATATGCTGCCTCTGACTTGGGTGATGAGCAGAAGGAAAATATCAGAAGGTTTTTAAATTCGGAAGTGTACACGCTTGGAGATCAGGGCTTCTTGCGAGACGGGCTCCATCCATCCAGGGCCCTTTGTGGACAATATTTCCGTAAGTTGAGAGGGGCTGAAGTATTTATGGATAGTCCCCGAAACCAGGCTCCCACCAGAGAGACAGTGGCTTTCAGAGGAAATGTTAGAGGGTTGCGAAGAATAAGTGCCCCAGTAGACGAAGTAGAAGTAGGCAGTGTTCCACTAGAGGTAGAGGTAGAAGAAGTAGAAGTAGGCAGTGCTCAAGTAGAGGTAGAGGAAGTGGAAGAAGTAGAAGAGGTGGTAGAAGAGGTAGAAGTAGAAGAAGTAGTAGGCAGTGCTCAAGTAGAGGTAGAGGAAGTGGAAGAAGTAGAAGAGGTGGTAGAAGAAGTAGAAGTAGAGAGAGAAGTTGTAGGTGAAGAGATGACTGAACAACCAGCGGTATTGGGGGCTCAGTCTTTGGGGAGTCCATTGCATGCATCAGTGAACCCACCATCCAATCCTGATGTTCGGCGAGAGGAAACAACGGTGGAGGCCGAACGCCGAACTCGCAACTATTCCCCCATAACATTCGGGGACGTAGATCCTGGGTATGGTAGATACTGCCCCGGCCATAGTAACAACACAGCCAAGGCGTAGTAGGTCCGTGCGGAGGAGAGATAGATCAGCACCATATCAGAGGCAGGAACTGGTGCCAGGTACATCAGCGGAATTACCAATTCCAAGTATTGTCCCCACAGTGGAAAGGTTGCCGTCACAGCCTGATTGGGATGGATTGTTTCAACGATATATTCAGAGTATGCAGGGGTATTTAATGGCTTTTGGACAGGAAATGTCACTGGACGAAATAAAACAGTGGGTTCGCCAGCTGTGCGATCAGTAGATGGGGAGTAATGTTGATTTTTAATGAAAGTATTTTTATTTTTTATTTTTTTTAAAGAATAGTTTTGTTTTGGATTTATACTATACTCGAGAAAAGAGTAAAGAAAGAAAGATTTTTTTTGAAATTATATGACCAAGAGAAGAGGTATAAATGGTCCGTGAAAATTTCCAAAGAAGAAAAAAAAAAGTGATGTTTTTGTTTTGTTTTAGGTGTAGACTTTGTGCTTTATGGCGTCAATACATGGATTGACGGTGGGGAGGAATGAGACGGATTAATCATAGCTTTCTTATTTCTCTCTTCCCCCACTGAAGATTCATAATTTTTGAATATATCATCTGGAGGAGATTATACCTTAAAAGGTTGGAGATTTTTAGTGTCAAGTTTCTCCATATAGATTTAAATTTTGTCAACGTTATTTCACAAATTTGAAGAAATTTTTATTTAGTATGGTTATCTTATATTTATGAAAACCTATCAAAAAGAAAGAAACGACAAGCCGTCCAACACTTCATAAAAAGGGTAAATAGTTTATATATATTTAATTTAAATTTTGTCAAGATGTTAAATGATAGAGAGAAAACAGGTTATTTATTTTTTGTTCATTATTGTTAGGGATTTTAGAGGAATTGGCTATTAAGATTCTCGTGTCTCTGAGCTTTAGGTTCCGACGTGAGAGAGTCTTTCTTTATACAGGTAGCTTCTTGTAAGGAACACCTCTAAAAACTCTAGAAAGAACTACAGTTCATTGTAAAAGTTATTTTTGCCCAGTGGTTTTATTAGCAGTTTCTATTCAAAATAGCTTACTGAAGGTATAAAATTATTTACTACAGTTTTTTTTCTATATCGCATTTTTGTTTATAGCTTTTTGTGGCTTTATTGTATTAGATCAACTCGGCCTTCCGCAAATCGACTATAATAGGTTTATTAGGATAATTTTGAAAGTACGACGTCAAATTGCTAGCTTTAATACGTTGTTCCGTTCTTTAAGTTGTAGTGTTAGAGGATAAGCATCCTCATTCTTTAGAGACTTTTATGCGTATTCTCGTATTGTATATAATTATTATTATTTATTCCTCTTATTTTATCATTTTTTATTTATTTATTATATAATATTTATTTATTTTTGTTTCATTCGCTTTATTGTCATGTACTAAATTCCCAAAATATATACTTTATTAGCATTTATATACAAGAATGATGTTGACATTTATATTACTGCTAAATATTTATTATAGGTAAATTAGCGATAGACATTTTTTCATTTATGGAAGTAGAAGACCTTCGTTATCAAGAAATTTCAATAAAAGTATATGGATAATATATATGTGTATACAAATATATATATATACACCTATAAATGAACATAAAATGCATATAAATAAAGCAAATTTTTTAATTTTATCTATAACTTACTGTATTCAATACAAATAAAAGTTATTCAGCATATATTTTATTAATCTCATGTTTTTTTAAAGATTCTGTTTTTTTTTAAAGATAGCAGTTTGTAGTTTTGGTAAAGTTTTGTGTTAAAGGGTCAAGACCATTGGTAAGTAACTAAATGCAGTAACAGTCTATATAGCCCCACTGTGGTTTCATATAATCTAATCCGTCCATTACCAACAGGCATTTGTCATTACAAAGGATACAAGAAGAAGTTGTTAGATGAAAAGAAGTTACATTAAATAAAAATACTAAATTACAAGAAAAGAAGACACCACTGCGCTGCTCCAAATCGATTAAAAGAAGACCTCTCGTCATAGCGCGCCAGATACATTGGATTGAGTAGAGAGCCTTTTTGAGAAGATTTGAAGATCCTGGTTTAGAAGAGGGGATTCTTGGTCTATATAATATATATATATTATATATATATCATATATATATTATATTATATATATATATATTCATAATACTAAGTATATCTAAATATATATATATATATATATATATATTATATTATTATACTTATTATATTATTACTATCATAGTATATATATATATAGTGATTGATAATAGCTAATAAATATTAACTATTACTTTATCTCTATATCTAAGTTTATATGTCTGTATCATATTATATATTATATATATACTATATAATATATATATATATATTATAATATATATATATATATTCTGTGCGCTTAGGCTCGTCACCGATATAAGTAAAGAGGCCGTACCGGAATACTATCTATTTTTTTAGGTGGCTGATGCGATACGATACGATATACTTTTATCTAAAATATAAATACACCAATAGTGATAAGAAGAACATTTTGTTGCACTGCTTAGGCCACCAGATCACACTTGCATTCCTGTATAAACAATACTTGTTCATTTATATTTCATATTTGCTTGTGGAAGTATTTTTATTTTTATAAATTAAATAGTACTTAAAGAGAATATATTGAAATATAATATTAATAAACTTCTTTATGTTTGTGTTTATTCTAAAAATATTTTCATTTCCATTTTCAAGTACGTATTAACAAAGTTTACTGTAACTGAGTTCTTATGTTTTAAAATAGATTACAATTTTATCAAGATGAATTCTTTAACAAAATCAGAATAAACAACCTTCATCGATAAGAGACGCCTTATCTAATTAATCAGGCTCGAGAAAGTTAGAAATAAAAAACGCTATTACTTCAAGACATTGAACATAGATCAGAAATACTAATGCTTTCAACGATAGGATGTAAATCATTATCAACATCTCAAATTCAAAAATTCACCAATTGTGATGCAAAACATTAAGCTTTCACTAGTATATGGCGAGAGATTGTTCTTTTTGGGTGTTTTGCATTCCTAACGGCGTAATCTATCACTTTTAATCGCTATTTCTCGTGATCTCGAATGAGAATCGGGGTGCGGAATAATTATTTGCCTGCAAGCACTGATAATAATCGAAACCTTGGCCCATTTAATGCGACTGACGCATTGAAAGGATTCTCTTCTCTAGGCAGCATCTCATGTTTTTTCGTGAGCTCAACATCACTCTTGATACTAAAGCAATAAGACATGCAAATTTGAATTTCTTGCTTCTGATGTACTGTCATCTTAACGATTTTAACGAATGAGGGTATACATCCTCGGTGGAATTCACTTTGGGGTGATAGCATTTCGGCCCATTGAAACTTATCAGAACAGTCTAACTACTCAAATCCCTCATCTTCAGTAGGTTTATTTACTGAAAAGTCATATATCGTCACTATAGTGCTCGCCTTGCGACGTAGGTTTGCCAGATAAACGGCGGCTTTGCACTTTCTCGCGTTTCTCTTTTTTTCTTTTTTTTCTCTTTTCTTTTTTTTTGTCAAGCGAGCAGGCTCCTCGGTTATGCTCATTTTTAATGCATTCTAAGTGGTTCACCGTCGGAGGTGGCATTCTTGTGGCGGTTTCAGCTAGCTTAAGGATTCCTTATTAGTTACCTTTTATTTATTCTCTTTTTTTACAGTTGTCAACGCCACTCCACCGCAAGAACGCCTATTCAAGGAATGGGGTTGACGCCTCAAATCCATCTAACGCAAAATTACGCAGAACACCGACGAAGGCTTTAAAGTGAGGGAAATTAAATTGAGTAGGAAAAACAGATAATGGAAGAGCACCGCGAACTAGTCTGGAGTTACTAACATCAACACAAAATCATGTGGCCGACACAGCAACCCCCTGTGGCCTACGAGGGACGTCGTAAAGTGGTTGGTACGCGAGGTGGATAGTTCCCCGCTCGAGCACTTGCCTCTACAGTACCCTATAGAAACGGGATAAAGTCACCAAATCGCGCTGCAAATATAAAAGTGGTCAAGTGAATTAGAAGTACAGGACAATTTATGGGTCTTTTGGCCTTTGACTCGCCCCTATCCAAAAGCCGGAGTAAAACAGAGCCCCCCCGCGCCGCCCAATACAGATATGAGGAGACAGTATCACCATACAAGGGTGCGGATGAGACCTCTTGTCATAAGGGTGGAGTCAAACTGCAGCATGAGAAAAAAAAAAGAGTGACCATTTGAGAGTGACTGTGTCACATTTTGGGAGTGATTCTTTGAGGCCAACTGCGTGACTCTTAGCAATACTACTTGATTTGAGGTTTTCAAAGCACTTTTTTTGCTCTTATGATTATGGCACCTAAGGATGTTTTATATTAGTTCAACAGGAGAGAGACGGAAAGACCCGTGATCGAAGAGTATGAAAAGGTTCGTGTCTTAGAGAGGAAGATTTGTATAGTTTTATTTTTTTAAGAGAATTAATTATCACAAGCTTGAGACGACCCAACAGTGAAATTTCTATCCAGATCAGCGAGAATAAGAATCGGAAAGAGTTAGAGGATAGGCCAATTCTAGAAGTACAAAGAAGAGAGGAGGCAGATATTGGATATGATAGTTGGAATGACGTGTCCAGTCATCGACATATGAGTGGAGAGATAGGTTTAGATGTGCAGGTGAGAAGATCATTGATGAAAAGCACTAATAGAGTAGGAGATTAAACAGAACCTCTGAGGAACAGCCAACTATTGCAGAAAAGAAAGGTCTCGTCGCTCATTAAATCAACAGCAAACATTGGAAGCCGATTTTGAAAGAAAGCTAGACAGTAGTAGTAAGAAAGAGAGAGAGGAAACCCAGAAGCGAGGCGGAGCTTGTAGCGGCCAGTGATCGCGTGCCATAGATCCCGGCTCAATTTGCTTTGCGAATGTCCAGTCGCCCACACACGAACGTCTTCCGTAGTTCTAAGTGGCGGAACCATAAATCTGTTAATAAATAGGAAAATATACTCGCAGCTCAGAGTCGCTGAGTGCCGCAAGCGTAACTGGTATCGAAAGACGGGAAAGAGGATTCAAGAAGATCTGAGAGTGAGGGTTTGAGAAGTTGCTTTCCAAGTATCCTTTAAGAAATGAAATACAACTGAACGCTATAGGGCGATAGTTAGAGGATCAGAGCAGCTTCCCTTTTCTTTTTGGAATAGGTTGGACATCTGCGCGCTTTCTTCAACACTGACGGAAAGTGCTAGTAATTGCGCAGGCCATTAGAAATAAAGTTGAACGGGGGTGGGGTCAGCTGGAAAGCACAACTTCTAAAACTCGGAAGAGGAATGCCATCAGTCAGCACACCACCGACTTCCTCACGTTCTAGAATTTTAAGAGGGCGCTCATGGATCGTTTCCTAATGAAGTGGACAAGTTATAGGTTAGGGACACCTGAGATGACGCAACTAGTGAGTGTATAGGAACTCGTCTTCCGCAGAATCGTGCCAAAGATTTGAATTAGAGGCAAAATCGCGAAGAGCCGAAGAGATGTTGCTGGGCTAATCTTCTATTAGGATGTAGCTTGTAACATCCAGAATCCTCATAGAAGCGAAATTGATGTTTACAGAGTGTATGTTAGAGAATTTTTTTTGGTCATAGAAGGCCATAGAGATTTGTACAAGTAGAAGAACTAGGATGAGTCAGTTGCATTTACGTTTAATTAAAGTAAGCTTTGCTCGTCGAAGAGTGTAGTCCTGGCATAACGATTTCTAGCTGTAAATGAATTGCAGAGTGATAGGAGAAGCAAGAATTTTTTCCCATTTAAAATCACACAAGCGATAAGCATTGCTACATAGCATGATAATGGCAGGGAACAAGCACGATGCACAATCGGTTTATAAGCGTAGAAAAAAGATTTAGTCCAAAGAAGGAATGAACTGCTCATCCCATTAACAATTACAATTCCCACTTCATCGGCAGAATCTGAAGCGTCTTTAAGAGTCAAAAGCAGTCAAAACTTCAATTATAGTTAGCGTAGAGGCAATGCAATGCCCCCCAATCGGCCGAATCAAAGTGCCAGAAAAAACCGCTAGGGAGGATGGAGATGTTGGAGAGCAAGTAGGTAAGTAATTTAAGTGGATATCTTAGGTTGTTGTCACAGATTGCCGATGGCGGAATGTGGTTTATTTCATAAGAATGAAGGTACTGTGGTTGGAAACATCCAGGTCAAGTGTGTTCAAAGAATCGGTTGGGACGAGCGGAATGTGTGTAGTTTATTTAATAGTTGCTCAGATCGTTGAGAATACTTGAATGATTGGCTTCCTCCCACCTAAATAGTACGAGAGGAACCCATACATTTCAGTTTGTGTAGCATTGAAATCCGTAATGGAGGACCTGTGTGATTGTGGTGAGTCACGAGATATTACAGTCTGTGGAAGTAAGTAGGAGATATCAGGTTAACATTTAGACTGCGAAGACTTTTTTCTTCCACAGTTTACTCCAGTTATACAGGGCCTTCATCCGCCCTTGTATGGAGTACTTGCCTCATACTTGGGGTACTCCGAGATTTCACCTCGGGGCTTTTTGACTAGGGTCGAGCCAAGGCAAAAAGACTTATCAATAACTGTCGTGTTCTTTCTAGTTCACTTCTGACTGAGGTATTTTGTGCAGCGGCACGATGTTGGGTGCTATTACTCTCTTTCTATAGTACTCATATAGCGGAAGTGCTTGGAAGGGCGAGCTTTCCACTCGCGTGCCTAAGTTAATACTTCGCTTTCAAACGCCCTCGATAACAGAGGACCTTTAATAATGGCTCGTAGCGAACATAGGGCGTGTGTGTCGCCACTCGATGGTGTTAGATATTACCAACTCCAGACTAGTTTCGGCTGCGCGTGCCTCCTTCTTATCCTGCCACCTGTTTTTCTGTGGAATTGTGTGCATTCTTCTGTGTTTCTACTCAATTTATCTCCTCATCTTTAAAGCTGCGGTTGTGCTCATGGGTTAGATTGCGTAGTTCAGGTTATAATGATGAAAACTATCTAATCTTGAATAGGGCTTTGCCCGTGAGCAGTGGTGATAGCTGTTATAAAAAAAATATATAAAAAATAAAAAAAACACTGAAATCTGTTGTTCTGTTAGGAGAAGATAAGCAGAAGCATAAGAATATATAAGAGTAGAAGGAAGAATAGCATTTTAAGCCACAGAAGAAATCCGAGTTCAGGATTTCGCGATTCTCGAGACACGCTGTTATAGGGAATGTGTCTTTATTTTACATAGGCACATACTCACCTTCAAAAGGAATTATAATATAAGTATGAGCTTGGAATATACTTAAACTAGTTGAAGATGAGTTCTTAAGCATCTGGTCTCAGACAAGAGCATAAAATTAGGTTTAAGAGTTAGAGAGGTAGTAGTAGTATAAAATGGATGCAGAGTTAGAGTGCAGCAGCTGTGTTGTGTATAGTCTAAATGTAATGCCAGCCTGTGCAAATCATTCTCACTCAAGCCAAAGCATTAAAAAAAAAAAAAAAAAAAAAAATAAGACAAAGCAATATAGACAAAACGCAAAGGAGAAATGAGGAAAATTTATTGGTACGCTAAAGACACATAAAAATGCTGATTTAAAATAGCAGATAAAACCCTATTAACAGAAAATATCTAAATATGAATAATCCAGAAGTTTTAAAAACACTCACGCACTCGCACGCTCTCAGAAAAAATACAAAAAATACTATTGATCAACTAAAAAAAGTAGATAATATGATATAATTAATTAATAATGGTGTTAATTAGGTAGATTTTACGCTAAAGACCAAGTTGAAGAAAACTAAAACTAGTTAAATAAGGAAATCGAGGAAAAAAAACTTAACTTGGTATGCTTTATGATTAAGCAGGTATCTATAACTCAGAATCTATAGAGCTTAATTTATTTCGTATTACAAAGTTTCCTCATAATCCCATTTTCAACCGACTATAAAGTAAAAGTATTGGCTTGGTATCGGCTGGCCACTCTTTAAGTCCGATACCATCAAATAGCGCCCGATACTACCGATACCCCTCGATAACTATCGTATTGTCCATACACTAATTATACTATCATAGTATACATAACACTATATATCTACTCGTTGCCTATATATTATATGAGAATTATATTATAATATAAATATACATATATATCATTTTGCATATATTATATAATTACTAATTACTATTATATCTATCATATATCTACTCTAGCAGTTCCATACTATATTATATATTGTCATATAGTATCATATGTAATATTATTATATACAATATTATATATTATATCCATGTATATTACTACTATAATATGCTCTATATACGTATAAAAACTAATAGGGCATATTAGAAAAATATAGAATATAATTTGTTAGAATGGGAGTGTCTAATTATACAGTTTACTCTTGACCATATATATATATGCAACTTCTCACATTATCACCTAATATACCTCCTAACTCACCTCTCTTCCATTTAAGCTATTATACAACTATTTTTTTTACGTAGCAGATAATTTCGGATTTAATGATACCGTTACTTCTATCCCTATATTTTAATTTATCTTATAACTTAGTCATAAACTATTAACTGCTATAAATTGATCATTTTATAAACATTTATTCAGTGTGTCTCATGATTTTTAGCATTCATATATATTATTATTCTATATTATATTTTCTTTATAAATAAATATTTTTTACCTTTCGGGTAAGGAATAATTTCATATTTTCTAAATATTTACCATTTGCGCCCTATAATCGATTAAAGCCCTTTATTTGTTAAAACATTCTTGTATTTAATTTCATACTTCTTTCTCCCTGCTGCTCAATCTCTCTCACAAGAACAAATTATACGTATGTTTGGATTCCCTCTCTACGTAGGTTTAACTTGGCAGTGGAAATCGAGGATGGAGAGGCCAGAGTGGCCACCTCCTCTTTCCGGAGCTCTTCTAGGTACCTTCTGGAAGTCCTATTCGACAGGGGTCGGCTCCCATTTCAATTGATTATTCCTCTCTCCGACAAGGCTTTCCGGTTTATTGGGCAGTAATGCTGCGAGTGATAGCGAGGGGTCGAGACTTAGAAATATAAGCCGAACATTTGGTGAGTGGTCGCCTTCCTCTCACCGACGGAAGCGATTGCACGAGGTGATGCTTGCACGCCTCCGCATTGGCCACACCAACATCGCTCACAGCCACTGCATGTCACAGGATCTCCCTCCCATTTGCAAATTTTGACATTGTCATGCCCTGCAATCTGTTCACCATATCTTCATTGATTACCCTCAACTGGACCCCATTCGCCGCCGCCATTCTCCTACTCCATGGCTGGTCACCCCTTGATCATTGTACCCAACTGCTTATGTCTTATGGATTTAGGATTCGCTTTCGTCTTAGTAGTTTAATCAGTTTTGTAATTTGCTAAGCTCATTTATTAATTCAAATGCAATTTAATTGTTTGTTTTAATTATTTTTAATTTCTTACCTTAAAATTTATTTTTGACCTGAATATTTTACCTGAATACGAATATGATTTATGATAGTGCTCATATGTTATCCATGTAAATGTGATAAATGGTTGACTATGTACTCAATCATCGAGTAAATCACTTTAACGGTATATGCATAATAATTACGGAAGTAGTTGCAGTGTCTTTTTTGAATGCCAATAGGAGAGAGGTGTGATCTGGATACCTGTTGGGAACTTTGAGAGATTTCCGTTTCTCTTCTCCACCTCACACCTAACTTAGGACTTGTACGGAACAAAAAACGAGTTTTTTTTTCGACACACCTAGAGTGAAAAATAAAAATTACTTAACGAATACATTTAAATATAACTAAATAAATAAAGTACTAAATATATACGTAATAAATATATCAATAAACTAACTAAATAAATTTTGGTAAATCATAAAAAAATAAACTACATAAAAAAAAAACTACAAAATAAAATACAAAACTATCTCACTCTTGATGAATAAAATCAGTAAATAAATAAATAAATATATATATATTTACTCATATAGGATTAAAATAAAAAAGTTTGAGGCAGATTGTAATTAAAATCTCATTATACTCATATTATATATATAAATATATACTATACTCACTATTATATATATACATATACTATATAATATACTATATAAATATAAATAACTAAAAAAATATATACATTCTCCTATACATACATATTTTTTTTTTTATATATATATATATATATATATATATATATATATATATAATATATTTATATATATATATATATATTATCATTGCCGTGAGGTGAGTGGCCGCAGGACCGCACCGCACCTAGTAAGGATAGAGTCTGCTACATGGCTATATCTCTCAAAGCTTGACACCCCCAACGGGGGTGACGTAACCTCGTTGTAGACGAGGTTACGTGGCCATGCACCCCAGTAGGGGGGTGCTGGCCCCCTCCTAAAAATAGAAAATGACCGTAAGAATGATGAAACTTGGCATACACCCCTTCTTATAAGGCAACCTCTTGTCGTGAGACGATGTTACATGGCCGTGCACCCCCCGGAGGAGGGTGCTGTCCCCTCCAAATAAGAAATGATCGTAGAACGATGAATTTTGGTATACACCTTTCTTAGGATGTAACATCGATCAGAAGAGGTAAAGATGACACTACGCCCTCATGGTGTTGGGGCTGTGCCCCAAAACTTTGGAAATTACATAGAAGGTTGAAATTTGGGTATACACCCTTCTTATAAGTGACCCATGTACCAGCAGTGGTTAAGCGTGACTCTACGCCATTGAAGGGATGGGGCTGTGCCCCAATACCTTGAATTGACAACAGAAGGATGAAACTCGGTATACACCTTTCTTACAAGGTAACTTCGACGCAGCTAAGGATACGTGTCACTAGGCTCACAAAATGGTGTAGGAGTTGAAACCCAGAAACATTGAAAAATTGACATAGAAGGATGGAAGTTGGTATACACAGAAGAGGAAGAATAAAAAGGACTGGAGGAAGAGCACCCGTTTTCTCAGTAACCTATTCATACTGACATTTCTATTTCAAAATCTCGTTTTCTTTTATAAACGTCAAACTAAAATATATATTTTTTGTCCTAATTTTTTTATAAGTTTTCATTTTAACATTTACTCTTTGTGTTTAATTTTAATTTATTTTTTCATTTATTTTCAAAATTTTATTATTTTTATTTATTTTTTTAATTTTATTTTGTCTATTTGCTTAAAACTTTTGTTTTTACTAAAATTTTATGCTTTTCATGTTTATATTAAAAATTTTCCGTTTTTTACACAACCCTAAACGCAGTAAATCAGTACATGGGGCTTCAAACCACCCAACCGTACACGCTCCCCACCCCACACGTGATTATTGATCTAGTTGATCTATTGATTCTATTGATCCATTGATCTATTGATTAATGTACATATTTTGTATAACATAACAAAAAAATTTAAATGGTTTTCATGTTTATATCTTAAAAATTTGCGTTTTTACACACACCCTAAAGCAGTAAATCAGTAAATCATTAAATCAAACCACTCAACCTACCCTCCCTCCCACCCGTGTATATTGATCTTTGATTTATTGATTCATGTCATATTTTGTATGAACATAACACAAAAGCTTTTATTCTTTTTATGTTTAGTAACTTTAAAAAAATTTACATTTAACATACCTAAAGATATAAATCAGTAAATCAAAGACCACCATCCTAACCCTACCCACCCACCCCGTGATCTATTGATCTATTTGATCTATTGATTTCAAGTCATATTTTGTATAAAACTTTTAATTTTATTTGTTTAGAAAATATCTTTTTTTACCACTAAAATTGTTATTTTATTACCTAAATCAGTAAATAAGTAATCAAACTGCCATCCGGCCACCCTCCTGTCCATCATGATCTATTGATCAGCGCAAGCGATTGATTCAGACATATTTATTTGTATAATATTTTATTTTTAAATACAATAAAGCAGTAGATCAGTAAATCAAACCACGCCCTCCCACCCATCCAACCCTCCACCCTCCTGTCCAATCTTGATCTATTGATTCAAGTCATATTTTGTATACCATACACACAAACTTTTATTTATTTCTCTTAATTTTCTTTATAAATTTTTTTTTAAAACAAAATTTTTATTTGATAGATGTTTATAAATTTCAAAATGGCGTTTTCACACCCTCCTAAAGCGGTAAATCAGTAAATCAGTAAATTGCAATTACTAACCTCCCCTCAGCCCCTCCTTCCACATCCTAATGATCTATTGGATCTATTGTTTCTGTCCCATTTCGAGCATCTTTTGATAAACCACAACATAAATCAAGTTCTTTATACCTAACCAACGAATATATGCTAACGTACAAAGTTTTCACATTAATAAAATAACATAGCATCACTGAACTAAGAATATATTGTACAACGACAAACTAACACCCCTTACGCACGAATAAAACTGTTAAACATTAACAAAGTTTCCACACTTATTAACAAGGGTGAGGAGCCTGTATTTAGCAAACAAAAAGTAAGGAACGTCCATAATCTTGTCAAACTATCTCCAACATATCAATGTAATTTTTACATTAACATGGTATATTAACAATAATTTATCATAACCTTCTCTAATTATCATAAAGACCGAACGAAATATATGCCAAAGTAGGCAAAGTTTTTTACATCTAACATTAATTATTTAACAAAAAATTATCATAACCTACCTAACTATCTAATTCCCAGTGATGAATAACTGTAAACAAAGTTTTTATCCAAACATAACATAAAATAAGATCTTTGAATGAATTATTTTACATTAATTGTGAAGTTCAGAAAGTCATAATTTTGATGAAAATCAAAAAAACTTACATCATCTTGCAAATACATCTATTATCATTCTTTTCATCTTTGTATCACCAAATATTCAAAAACATTCAATCATTCATTCATTTCATTAATTCAAATTGAAGCACTGGCTTACGTTTTTTAATAAAAAAGAGATTCTGCTATACGAAGATAGTTGAAATTACAACCTTGAAATAAAATTTTAAAACAACTAGCAATTTCAACTGTAGGGGGGATTTGTGATTCGTCGTGTAATTAATGCTCGCCATATTTTACTGGGTTATAACACGTGTTGTATAATTCGGTTCTTAAAGTGTTAATTGTGTATCCCCACATAAGAGGAATTACATCCTACTTCTTTTGCAATTAAAATTGATACACACCATAACTCCTGTAATCTTCCGGACAATGATCACGGGTACTAAATATGAGGACAGCCGTCTCGGTGTGTTAGTAGCTTCTACATTTAAACACTTTTCTCTGACTTAAACATGGTTCCTTTACATTATTGTTTAATTTTCGCTCTTCTCTGAAAAAGTTTGTCAATTTAAAGATTTAAAAATAAAAAGTTAAATCTTGCTTTTCCATGTCAAGTGAATTTTTATTTGAAGTTAAAATGTTTGTTTATAGTTCTTTTAAAAACCTTTTCTATTTTAATTTGAGGGTAACCATTATTTTTTAAGTTTTTTTTTTTATTCATTACCTCTTTGTTAAAGAGTTCCCACGTTGCAAGTTATTTTTATAAGCTCTGTGAATTAGGGTTTTAATAATTGATAGTTTATATCATTTGGGTATATTAGAATCATAATTTGGGTATAAACCTTTATCTGTACTTTTAACATTTACTTCTCTTTCAACTCTACCATTTTTAAAACAAAGTAAGACATCTAGGAATGCCAGTTTTTTATCTTTAACATCTTCACAAGTGATCGAAGTTTAGGACGGACAGTTGTTTAAGTCTTTCAATGAAATTTTTTAAGTGATTTGAATTTTCAAATATAACAAAAGTGTCATCGACGTATCTTAAATATGTCTTCGGATTAAATGTGTTATTTTCATTCATAATTTTGTTTTCTATGAGACATGTAGAAATCGGCGAACGTTTGGCCCAATGGAGATCCCATCGAAACACCATCTTTTTGTAGAAAGGTTTCATTATTAAAATTAAAAGGGGTTATACTGTGAAAATAAGGGAGGAAAACATAATGGTGGCAAGCCATAGCCTTAGGCGATCAGTGGGGATAAACTTAACATTTCTAATTTCAAATTAAATAAAAATTTAAGCAATAATCATTTACCCTTAACATCCTAACTATTATTATATTGTATATCATTTTTTTCATTATTTTGCATAAATAATTAATTTAAAAAGAAAAAAATATGTTATGGATAAATTATATATAATTCATAAATTGTTCTTTCTCTAATGACTAACCTCCTCTCTCCCTCTGAGACATATAAAAAATATGCTTCATCATTCCACATTACGTGCGCTTGTTATGGAGCGCACATGAAAAATACATGCATTTTGCTTAAAAATTATAACTTTATAAGGATAATTGAAACAGGTAAAAACTTATCATAATTTATAGAACATGAATAAAAATTCCGATGATCGATACTAAGGAAAAAATATCGATATATCGTCGATATTTTATCGATAGTATCGAAAAAATATCAATATCGATATATATGTTTATATATCGATACTCTTTCAGCATCCCTATATTCTACAACGTTGCAAACGCATTTCAAGGTTGTATTGAATTATACTTTAAATTTTTACTATTTTTGAATTTGAATTCGAACATTTATCCAGTACTAAGCTGTACAAGCCCATTCATACCTGTTGAATGGGCCTATTTTAACCCAAGATTTTAATAGGATTTGGAAAACCCAAAAAATTAATGAAAAGTGATTGGAATATAGGTTTGTGCCAAAAAAAACGACCTCGTTTTTTTTTTTTTTTTTTTTTTTTTTTTTTTTTAAAAAAAAAAAAAAAAAAAAAAAAAACTTTTTATT
>JABUQX010092724.1:0-17500 GCA_015478945.1 Trachelipus rathkii
CAGCATCCACTCACTGGCACATATGAATGTGCACTGGCGTGTAGAGCTGATACAATGATAATATATACCAAAGTAGTTGTAAGGAAATTCCAAATACAAGATTCTGCCAATTATAGCAACTTTCCCACAATGATCTTTAAACCTACTTAAATGCATGTCAAATCACAAAGGGTTCAGACTTCCATGGTTTAATCCATTCCCAGCCCTGAATTTTGACTATCCATTTAACAAAAAAAAAAATTACACTTAAAAAATTAATCTTAGAAATCATTTCAAATGCATTTTTCACTGCTTTTCTTTTTTGTTTTTTTATCACAACCACTTTTTACGACCCATGGTCAGTCACAGTGCTGTATTTATTAAAAAATTAACTGTAAAAGCTCATAAATATTTAAAAGAAATAAAGTATTAAATGAGTAAATGCACACACTTTCGATCACTGCTCGAAACTAAGCCAACTGATGATCAGCTGGCTGGCTGACAATGTCAGGCAAGACAAATATTAACTTTTCAGGTGAATATTAAACAAATTTCAATGATAAAACAGGACAAATTTCAAAAATGATGAATATTGGTGTGGACGAATATTGGAGTTCACTGTAGTCCATTTGATTAAAAACTTAAATGATGTAACAATATTCTTTAAAAATATTTATTTTGGATATAATTTTACCCCATTTTAAATTTGAGAGACCTGTAAATATGGCTTTGATCTGATGTCCAAGAATAACTCAATATTTACTTTAATTACTGTATTATTAATTTTATTTTTGTAAATGGGTAATAAGAAGCTAATATCAGTAGGCTATATATTATAAGCAGCAAAAATTAAATTCAAGAAAATATACAATTCTTAAGATATTTTTGATTGGTTAAGAGGGTTGTTGTTAAATTTTCAACTGACCTGGAAAATATTTTATCCCCCTCTCATTCTTAAAAAAAAAAAAAAAAAAAAAAAATTATTGCATCATGCATAAAAAAACAATACTGTGCAAGTTTGTTTTTCATCATTACCATATTTATTTTCCATATTTTTAATTACAAATTTTAAGTTACTAAGTTTAAACATAGCTAACATACCAAACTATTTTTAAGTGGTAAATAATATATACCATACACAGTATTAAATATACAATTATATATATATATAATATATATATATATGTAATAATATATATATATAATATATATATGTATAATATATAATATATATAATAATAATATATATATATATATAACTCTTTCATAATAATATATTTATAATATATATATTTATATATATATATATATATATATATAACAATAATATATATATATATATATATATATATATATATAATAACATAGCCCTATAACTATATATATATATATATATGTATAATAACTTAATAATATATGGCTATATATATATATATATATATATATATATAATATATATATATATATATAACTCTTTCAATATAATAATAATATATATATATGTAATAATATAATAATATAATCTATATATATATATATATAATTATATATATATATATAATATATATATATATATATATATATATATATATATATATATATATATATATATATATATATATATATATATATATATATATATATATGAACAGATGATGGGAGATGTAGATCCGGAAACCTTATTAGAATGGCTTCAGATGGGACAAGGAGAAGAGATGAGAATGCAGTTGATTGCATTATAGGTATATTAATTACTATTGCAGATGTTTTGAGAGGTAAGTAAAAATGTTTTTATAATTACTAGTATAGCTAATATAAAAATATTTTAACTAAGATCAATAAATTATTATTTTTAAATTAACTTTTTCTTGGTTTTCTATTTTTTATCAGTCACCAAGTTTTTAATTTGTTTTTTATTCAAAATTATTTATTTACACTGCTTCACATTATGCCTAGATATGTAAATGCAAATAAAACCTGAGCAAATGTTTTTTTTTTATTATTATTATTATAAATGGTACATAATTTTGCTATGATTTATATTGTTTTTAGTATTTAAAGCTAATTTCATTACTAATGAGCCTTGAGAATAATTTTTGCTCCCTATAATTAATTGTACTGTATAAATAACTGGTTTCATGGTGCTGGTGACATACAGCTTGTACACGGTCTGAGTCTGTTATATGAATCATTTAGAAAGCCAAGGCCAAAGGATGCAATTGACCAATATTGCTATATTCAAATAATTATTTTCCATTCATCAGTAGACCCTATTCAACATCAAAAATTCATAACAAAACAAAGACCACTGCCCAAGCTTTTACAATCAAAACGATATATGATGGTTATTCATTATTTTTAATAGCATCTGAGTCATCAGATGTCTTTTCAATCAAGACATGTACTGACATTCGATTCATCTTATGGCATATATATATATATATATATATATATATATATATATATATATATCTTTCTATATATATATATATATATATATATATATATATATATATATATATATATATTTCTATATATTTCTTCTTTATCTATATATATATATATATATATATATATATATATATATATATATATATATATAATAAATATATATATATGTATATATATATATATATATATATATATACGATTTGGATATACAAAAACAGTGTTCTCATGTGGGGTTCTAACTAGCGCTCTGCATATATATATATATATATATATATATATATATATATATAGCTGCTGCATATATGGAGGCTAACATATATATATATATATATATATATATATATATATATATATATATATATATATATATATATATATATATATATTTATATATTTATACAACCCTCTATGCGTTATATATATATATATATATATATATATATATATATATATATATATATATATATATATATATATATATATATATATATATATATATATATATATATATATATATATATATATTAGGGATGTACCGATAGTATCGGTATCGGTATCGTATCTGTCATTTTTGATGGTATCGGTATCGGTTAAAATGGCCGATACTCAGCCGATACTTTTTACTTTTTGGGTGAAAAATTATGAGGAACTTTTAGATTCATTAATAAATCTAGTTCGATATAGATAGCTAGTACCAAGTTATGTTTTTTTTCTTGAGTTTCCTTTTAACTTAGATTTTTAGCGTTTCTCCAACTTGGTCTTTAGCGTAAAATTTACCTATTTGGACAACCATTATTATAATTTATACAGATTTATCTACTTTTTTAGTTGATCAATAGTATTTTTTTTTGTACGCAATTTCGTGAGCGTGTGAGTGCGTGAGTGTTTTTAAACTTTCTGGATTATTCATATTTTAGATATTTGCTGTAAATAGGGTTTTATCGTTTTAAAATTTAGGTTTTAGCGTACGAATAAATTTTCCTAATTTCTCCTTTGGTTTTTGTCTATTTTTTTTTTTTTTATTTTTTTAATTATTGTTTGTGCGTTGTTTGTAGTGTGTGTTTTTATTATTTCATATTTTTACAGGCGTGTCTTTCTTTTTACTTTACCAACATCAATGGCCTCTAACTCTTCATCCATGGAATACTACCTCTCTAACTCTAAACCCTAATTTTATGCTCTTGTCTGAGACCCAGATGGCTAAGAATTCATCCATCTTCGTTTAATATATCCAACTATAACTTATTTTATAATTTCCGTTTGAAGGGTGGAGTATGTGCCTATGTAAATATAAACATTCCTATAACACGTCTCGAGTCTCGATAATCTCGAATCTCCTAACTTCGATGTTCTGTGGCTTAAAATCTTTCTTCCTTCTACTACAATATTCTTATGCTTCTGCTACTGTTCTCCTAACAGGACAGATTTTCATGCCTTTTTTGATTACCTTGCTACTTCTCTCCACGAGACTGTTATATCTTCTCATCAAATACTGGGTCCTCTATTTAGAGGATTTCAATGTAAAATGTAAAAACTGAATTGTTGGGTTCTTCTAGTATTTAGGTGGGGAGGAAGCGAATCATTCCCCAACGATCTGGAGCAACTGATTAAATAACCTACACACATTCCGGATCGTCCCAACCGATTCTTGAACACACTTGACGTCCTTCTCTCTATAAATACACCACCTTCGCTCCTATCGGGTAAATCTGACCACAACCTTATATCACTTAATTTTAATACTTTCTCTCCAACATCTCCATCCTGCCCTATGCGGTTTTTCTGGCACTTTGATCGGGCCGATTGGGGGGCATTGCATTGCTTCTACGCTAACTATAATTAAAGTGACTGCTTTGACTCTTAAGACGCTTCAGATCCTGCCGATAAAGTGGGAACTGTAATTGTTAATGGGATGAGCAGGTTCATTCCTTCTTGGACTAAATCTTTTTCTCCTCAAAATCCATGGTTCGATCGTGCTTGTTCCCTGGCCATTCAGGCTAGAGACAAAGCTTATCGGGTGTGGAAAAATTCTCGTTCTCCTATCACTCTTGCCAATTTTCATTCAGCTAGAAATCGTTGCAGGGATACTCTTCGACGAGCAAAGCGGACTTTCATTAAACGAAAATGCGCTGACCTCCTTGGTTCTCCTACTGACAAATCTCTCTGGCCTCTTGCCAAAAACATCTCTAACAACTTCTGTAAATCATCCTTTCCTCCTCTTATTAGCTCTGATGATTCTGTTGTTAATACTCCAACTGAAAAGGCCAATCATCTCTTTGGCCTCCTATTTTCCTCTAATTCAACCCTGGACGATTCTGGTATTCCTCTTCCTCCTCCTTCTCCTCTCAGGTGTCCTATGACTTTACCTGTCATTTCATTTGATCGGATGCATGAGCTCCTGAAATCTATGAGCGTTAGGAAGGCGGGTGGCCCGGATGGCATTCCTCTCTGAGTTTTGAGGAAGTGTGCTTCCGTGCTGACCCCGCCCCTCGTTCAACTATATTCTCTATGCATCAAGCATAGCACTTCCCTCAGTATTGGAAGCGCGCATGTCCAACCTATTCCGAAAAATGATGCTGCTTTGATCCTTCTAACTATCGCCCTACAGCTCTCACTTGTATTCTTTCTAAGATCTTTGAAACCCTTCTCAACTCTCACTTCTTAGATCATCTGGAATCTCTTTCCCTTCTTTCTGATTACCAGTACGGCTTTCGGTGCTCGAGATCTACTGGCGATATACTTTCCTATTTAACAGATTTATGGTTTTCCGCCCTTAGGAACTACAGGAAGACTTGTGTGGTGGCGCTTGACATATATAAAGCATTTGACCGGGTATGGCACGCTTCACTGCTCTCCAAGCTCCATTCCTTTGGGTTTCCTTCTTCTCTTTGCTTTACTTATGTCTTTTTCTTTCAAATCGCTCCATTTTGGGTGTTTTTTTTGGGGGGGGTTCTTCTTTTTCTCTTATTAATGGGTGTTCCTCAGGGTTCTGTTTTATCTCCTACTTTATTCCTGCTTTTCATCAATGATCTTCTCACCTGCACATCTAACTCTATCCACTCATATGTCGATGACTTGAATCTTCATTCTTCAACTCAAACAATTCTGCTCCCTCTTTTACTTCTAGAATTGCCTCTCGTCTTAATCTTTCCGATTCTATTCTCTCTGATCTGGATAGAATTTCAGGGTTGGAGTCGTCTCAAGCTTGTGAAAATTTAATTCTTTGAAAACTCAACTTCTACAAATCTCTCTCTCTAACTCTCTCTTAACTTTTCTATCTCTTTCGACGGTTCTCTCGTCTCTCCTGTTGACAATATAAACATCCTTGGCCTTAACATAAACAAAAAAATGTTTTGAAAACCTCAAATCACAGTGGTTGCTTGGGCGGCTCAAAGAAACTGGGAGTTCTGTTTAGAGTGTGGCGAGACTTTTTTTCCTCTTCTCAGTTACTCACCTATACAAGGGTCTCATTCGCCCTTGTATGGAGTACTGACTCTCGTATCTGTGGGGGGCGGGGCTCTGGTTTCATCCGGCTTTTGGATAGGGGTCGAGTCAAAGGCCAAAAAGACTTATAAACTGTCCTGTACTTTCGTTCACTTGACCCTTTATATTTTGCGGCGCGATGTTGGTGCTTTACCCCTTTTCTATAGGTACTGTAGAGGCAAGTCCTCGAGGGAACTATCCACTCGCGTACCACCACCTTTACGACGCCCTCGTAGCACAAGGGGTGCTGTGTCGGCACATGAGTTTTGTGTTGATATTAGTAACCAGACTAGTTCGCTGCCGTGCTTCCTTCTTTCATGCCACCTCTGTTCTGTGGAATTCTCTTCCATTTTCTGTGTTTCCTACTCAATTTAATCTCCCTCACTTTAAAGGTTGCGTCTATGCTCTCATCTAGTAATTCGTTAGATATGGATTTTTGAGCGCTCAACACCCACTCACTGAATAGGGTTCTGCCAGTGAGTGACGGTAACAAATGTAAAAAAATAAAAAATATAAGGATCTTAATAAGGAATTCCTTTAGCTAGCTGAAACCCCACAAGAATGGCACCTCCGACGGTGAACCACTTCTAGAATCCATTAAAATAGCATACGAGGGCTTGCTTGCTTCGGCAAAAAAAAAAAAAAAAAAAAAAAAAAAAGACACAGAAGTGGAAGCCGCCTTATCTGCAACCCCTGGCAACAGCACTGATAGTGACGATGGTGGCTTTTCAGCAAATAAACCTACTGAAGATGAGGATTTGGATATGTTAGACTTTGATAAGTTCATGGCCAAAATTGCATTGACATCTCATTCACCTCAAAGGTGTGAAACCCATGGAAAAAAATAGTAAAAACTGAAGAGACAGTCATCAAGGAGCAAAGATAATTCAAATTTGCAGTCTGTGAAAGAGGAGATGAGGCTCTGCCTAAAGAAGAGAATCCTTTCATGCGGTGGCATGAAAATGGGCCAAAATTATCAGCACCTCCTTCATCAGTCGAGAGAGACCGTATTTATAGTATAGGTTAGGTAGGAATGTAAACACCCCAAAAAGAAAGTCTCTCGCCAGATACTAGTGAAAGCTTAATGTTTTTGCATCACAATTTGTGAATTTTTGAATTTGAGTATTGAATGATATCTATCTTAAAGGAGTATTTTATTATGTCATGTTTGAGTAATAGCGTTTTTTTATTTTAACTTTTCGGCTGATTAATTGAGGTCTCTTCTTTCATTATTTTTATTCTTTATATTGTAGCTAGTTAAAGAATCTTCTTGTAAATTGTAATCATGTTAAAGCATAAAAGCTAGTAGCTAAACTTTGTTAATACTTACTTGAAAATGGAAATGGAATATTTTTTAAATAAACACAAACATAAAAAAGTTATTAATATTATATTTGCAATTATTATTCCTTAAAGGTACTATTTTAATTTATAAAATAAATATACTTGGGCACAACCAAATATGAAATATAAATGACCAAGTATTGTTTGTACAGGGAATGCAATCTTGAGTTGCCTAGCAGTGCACAAATGTTCTACCTTATTACTGAGTATTTATTATAATAATTAAAGTATCGGTATCGGCACCCAAAAAAATAGAGTATCGGTATCGGTATCGGCCTCTTTTCTGGTATCGGTACATCCCTAGTATATATATAACATATATATATATATATATATATATATATATATATATATATATATATATATATATATATATATATATATATATATATATATATATATATAATATATATATATATATATATATATTATAAATATCACTATATACTCACTGCTCTATATATATATAACCTTAAATATATATATATTAGTGATGGGACGATTAATCGGAATCGGCATCGGATCGGAGGAATCGGCTGTTTTCAGGAATCGGAATCGGAATCGGCAAATTATACCGATTCTTTGACCGTTCTTTGGTATACAATCTGAAAATAATTTTTATTCCTCGTTATGATATTTCAAAGACAATATTTGAAGTCTGCCTATTGATTTTTAATTTCAGTTCTTCCTGAATTCTATTTAATTAAAAGAAAACTGAACACGTTTGCGTTATCTTTACGTAGAGGCTAAGATATCATGTTAGGATTTTCAGGCAGGCAGGCAGACATTTGGCAATGGTTCGTTAGTCATGTTATGTAATATGTTTTGATATTTATATATACCCGTGAACTCGTAAGTGAGCAGTGAAATATTTGCCTTGTAGGCTTGTAATATTGGAGCTATTGAATATAAATGCTATCCTTCGAGTTTCACCTTTTCATGTATTCCACACAGCACTAATAAAGTTAGTTTTCTTCAAAATGTATATGGAAAATCTCCTCAACTATGCCTGCTAATAAAATTCATGTTATAGTAAGAGATAACGCACCTAATATGGCTGCAGGAGTTACACAAGCAGGATTCCAGAAATTACCTCTTTGACACTAGTCCTCAATGATGCCATATTTGAACAAAGAGGCGATAAAAAAAAATATATCCATATGCAAACAAATCGTAGGTCATTTCAATCACTCGCCCCAAGCTATTTCCAAGTATGAAGAACATCAAACTAGATTTAATTTACCACAACAGATTTATCCAGGATATACAAACCAGATGTAATAGCCAGTATCATATGCTTTCAAAATTTTTGAACAAAAGACGGCTCTCATTTCATATTGCAGTGATCATTCAAAAACCTGTATGCTTAGAAACAATGGAAAGTTCTTGAAAAATTGCTAAAAATACTTAGAATTTTGTTGATTTTTCAGAGTGAGCCACAAGGAATCAATGGCATCGGCAATAATCCCAAATATGAAAATGATTTGCATTTTTTTTTTTGAAAAGTCAGAAAAAAGAACTATTTGAGGGGACTTGGGTCTACAGTATCAGCATGGAAAAATTCAGTAAATAGATTCAGCATTTACTTTACTGATAAGAATCTTGTGCTTGCTACCTATCTCGAAACTTTAAAATTACATTCCTTGAGGGATGATTATAACAATATAAAAATTGGAAGATATTCTTAAGCAATGGATGTGCTTGAAGATATATGTTGTATAAAGGAAAGGAAAACAGTTTCCACTACTTTAAACCAATTTTCAGATTTTCTCATTTATCAACAGAATGGGGCAAAAAAAGTGATGCTGAAGATAATAGTTTTAACTTCAGTTTTGAAAGTTGGTTTTCGGAATTTAAAGAGAAAAAGACTTTAAAAACAGCAAAAAAAACTCATTCCCAAAGAGAAAGACACATAATTTGAAAAAATTGAAGATTGAAGTAGAAATCAGCAAATATAAAAATATGAAACTTTTAAAATTCAGAAAGTCCCTTACAATGGTGGTCATCGATAAAGGAACCTTTCAGCATTTGGAGTTGTCCTTGCTAGAAAATATTCAAGCTCGTCCCTTTTCCGTGAAAAGTGAAAGACTCTTCAGGAGTGGAGGATCAATTTATTCTCTAAAAAAATCGGATGCACTCAGAAACAGGAAGAAATGTTAATGTTTTTGCACTACAACTTAGAGTCATGATTTAACTACAAATAAACATGATAATTTTGCTTCAGATCTTACTTTTAGTAAATTAAAGAAGAATTTTTTTAAACAAAAAAAAAAAAAAATTTTTTATTTATTGTAAGATATTTAAATATTGCTAGTATTTTCAGTGGTTAAATAAATAAAAGGTAATTAACTAATTATTTCTTTAGCAAGATAAATATAAGAGAATTCAAAACATTAATTTATAAGGTTTTAAATATCTAAAATTAGTTGATTTAGCAAAATTTAGGCACATATATATATATATATATATAACATATATATATATATATATATATATATATATATATATATATATATATATATATATATATATATATATATATATATAACATATATAAAGAATCGAACGGAATCGGAATCGGAAATTTTGACTGGTATCGGAATCGGCATCGGCTGGAAATTTGGAATTGTCCCATCACTAATATATATATATATATATATATATATATATATATATATATATATATATATATATATATATATATATATATATATATATATATATATATATATATATATATATATATATATATATATACTATATATATATATATATATATATATATATATAAATGAGGATAAGGAGTTAATCAGAAGCAGAGTTTTCAAAATTCTTGCTTTTGTGAATGTCTTTAGCCTTAGTTTTATCAGACTTTGTCTTTTTGGATATTGACAAGGGTGCATGTGATGATGCTGAAGAGCTGGTACTTATCTGCTATTGATCAATCTGGTGATGATGTACTGGATAAATGACTGAGAGAGAGTCCAGGTCCAAAGAGTATTTAGTAGGATGGGTTTGAAAACTACTTCCAACATTACTGATGCTCTGTCAGTTTCACATTCTGACTGAAAAAAATATTAGTTTTCTGTATGCTCTTTACTTTGTTTCCTTTTCTCTTATTTTGTCATATTCTCTAATTTCCCAAGAATTTTATTTTGCTGTCATTGCTACATTTTATACAATCCAGTATATGTTGATCATTTTTCTTTGTATGCCTTGCAGTTTATTATGTTAGTCAAGGAATGAACTGTGGTTTCTTTTCTTCCAGGCATGTTAACTTTATCACTCATCCATTGATAAACCACAAATTTAAATCTTAAAATAAGCAACAATTTGCTACGTCTTGTATATACTATTTAAACTATTTCTGAACATTTTCAGTCTGAAATCGGAATAATTATCAGTTATATATAAATCTAATTCAGATATTGGATATATATGTACTTGCCAGTTGCCACACCTTACATATATGTTCATGCTGAAACTGGACAGTTATAGCTTGTATAATGTGTTCTGAATGTGTATGAATAGTATGATACCAGTTAAAATACCAATTATTCTCAACTTAAGTTTCCAGCCCTCAGGAGTTTCTAGTTTTTTTTGCTCCTAATTATGGTAACTGATAAGTGATAATGTATTAATGATATTACAAGAACGAATTAATTTGTTTGCAAATCACAATTCTTTACTAGTTTACCAGTTGTTACCACCATAAAATGTTTTTAGATTAAATCCTGTTAAAATATTTTAAACAATGGTGGTTGTTAAATAGTTAATTACAACAATAATTTTCAGAATGTAGTAAATGATTATTTACTTAAACAAGTACTTTTGGAGTTATTAAAGAAACCCATTTTTGGGGGGGCTTTTATTTTTTTAATGTTTAATTTTTTTTTTTTTTCAATAAAAATTTAAGGTTTCAGTGAGCATTTTTCTCCCTCAACCCTTCTGCAATTCTCTGCACCTTATTATATACAACTTGTATGCAAAAGTCTGAGAAAGAGGAAAAAAGATCCCCTGTAGAGCCTTTTAGATAACCCTTATTAGAGATTTGAGATAGGATTGAAAATCAAAATATTTCTAAATTACCTGTTTGGGATACTCATAAATATTGGAAAGAATAAAAATTAATTGATAAAAGGAGGGTAGAGAATGTTGAGAGGGTTCCCCCATTTTTTGGGGGGAGAGCATATGTTGAATGAATGTTTGCCTGCTTTGAGTTGGAAGAAAAGGTAAGAGTTAATAGACAGAGGCAAAACAGTTTACCTAGGCAGGTTAATAAGTATATAAGCACAAGTTTTGAGATCCTCAAGAGGAATGCTATCAGGACGGTTTCCCTTCTAGGTATTAAACTCAGAGAGAGAGCTGAAGTTTACCTTTTAGAATAAATTTCGGTACATATAATGCTAAAATTATTTCTGAAATTTCAGTGCGAAATCTAAATAATTATCAGTTATATTTAAATATAAGAGAGATTTGGTGTATATATGTAGTTGCCAGTTGCCACTGTCTACATATATATGCTCATACTAGAACTGGATGGTTATAGCTTTCATAATGTGTGTTCTGAATGTGTATGAATAGTGTCATCCAACAAGATATCACTCAAGTTTTCAACTCTCAAGGTCTCTATTTTTTTTTCATAATGGTAACTGATTAGTGATAGCATATTAATGATGTTGGAAGAATGAATTAATTTATTCACAAATCACCATTCTTTACTAGTTTACCAGTTACCACTTAACAGCTGTTATAGAATATTTGTTGTTTATAAATTAGTTATGAATTAAAATATTTCAAACAATGAGAGAAGAATTCAGGTTAGCTAAAAGGTAAAACAGCAATGAAAGAATGGAAAGAATATGCAAAGTTAGTTAACATTTTTAACCAAGTGCCAGAAACAGTTTAAATTTTAGTTATGGATATGTTTATTAATTGTTTCAAATTATACACTAAACCTATATATATTTAAAAACATTTTTTCATCAATATTAACAATTCATTATATGATCATTTTTATATTTAATTCTTTTTGAAATTTGTTATTTTTAATTAAAAGAAAATTAATTAGTTTTTGTAATATTGACCAAATTAATTCATAATTCAAGGTAGTGGGAAGATTGTTATAGTTTTGTTTTCTTTTATATTTATGAAATATTCGCATATTACAAATAATTGTGCTTTTATTTTGTTTAAAATATTCACAATAATAATTATTTATAAAATAGCTTGTTGAAATCGTTAACCTCCCAAACATGTGTTACTTGTTCATTTGAAGTCCATTTTGTTTTTGTTTCAGCTGTCCACCGCGAACGTTCTTGCCAGCCCTTTGTAGAATATTTCTGGATGAATGCGCACCTGACAATGTTCTTGAAGTTACTGCAAGAGCGATTACATATTATCTAGATGTGTCTTCAGAATGCACAAGAAGGATAACAACTGTTGATGGTGCTATCAAGGCAATGTGTAATAGATTAGTTGTAGCGGATGTTTCTTCTAGAACTAGTAAGGATTTAGCAGAACAATGTATTAAGGTGAATAACTTTTTTTTCTGTAATTATTATACAAGATGGAATTTGCAGAAATAATTCTTTTATTTTATATTTAATTTTTCACAGACATTTATTTTAGACTAAGTGTGTTGAGTTAATTTCTGACGAAAGGATAGTCTATAGAATAGTGATGTATTGTTTTTATATAATTAAAGTTTTTTCTATATAGTTTTCATGATGTTTTATTTAATACTTTGATTTAAATGATTTGTTAATAAACTTAATAATACCTTTATATATTTACCAGGTGCTTGAACTAATATGTACTAGAGAAGCAGGTGCTGTTTTTGAAGCTGGGGGTCTTAACTGTGTATTATCATTTATAAGAGATAATGGCAACTTGGTGCATAAAGATACTCTTCATTCTGCCATGTCAGTTGTTTCTCGCCTTTGTGGAAAGATTGATCCCTCTGATTCTAATCTTCTACCATGTGTAGAATCACTATCAACATTGCTTCAGCATGAGGTATTGTTATGTTTCATAAAATATTTTAAAATTCTCCATCTTTCCCTTGAAACCCCAGATAAGGGTGGGGTGCGCAACTTACACCAGAAACAGAATAGTTTAGTAGAACATGACGAGTCAAAAGGAAAGCCCCTCGTATCCTCCCATCATACCTTTAAGTGCGAGCCCGTCGCAGCCGAAAATCCACCATAGGGCTTCAAACAAAGCGCCGCGACAGACCCCCGCTGTGGTATCTGTGTCAATGTTCGGGTTTATTCCATTGGCTTGTCCCACAACCATGCCTCCAACACTCCTGCCATTCTCCTATTATACACCATTCTTCTAGCTTGAACCAAATTCGTATTCCTTTTCTTCTTGCACTCCTTTACTGACTCAATTCACTTTTCTTAGGTCTCCCAAGCCGGTCGATTATCAAATAATTACCCCTATACATCCGCCTTACCAACTGACTATCATCATCCATCATCTCCATATTAAACCATCTTAATACACTTTCATTTATTCTCTTATTTACGCATTTCTTCACACACATAATTCTCCTAACGTGTTTATTTCCTCATTTTATATTCTTCTCACACTAACACGCCCCTAAGATTGTTCATCTGAACAGATTGTACCTTAGATCTATATCTCTTATTCCTTGCTATAGTTTTGCTACTATACATTAAACTCGTTCCAACATGCTCTCCTATAGAACTTCTGCACTCAAAACTTGGTCCCTTTGCATTCACCAAAGATTTAATTGCTCCAACCACCTTCCTACCACACAACTTTCCTACTAAACTGAGTCATAAGTTCCCTTTTCACCCAACATATAGCCGCCTAAATATTTGAACTTTGATACTTGTCCAGTTGCTCACCATCCAACATGATTTCACACTGCAGACTCTAATCTCCCACCGTCATCTTACTCTTATCTACATATATTCACACCCTGCCATACCCGTCGACCCTCTCACACCCTCTCACACCCTCTCGTACCCTCTCTCACTTTCTCCAGATTTGACACACAAAACTAATTCAATAGCGTATAATAAACAGGGCGCCCTCCACTCTCTTACATTCTCCATCAGTCTGACACCCTCCCCTGCCACCCCCTACTCCTATCTTAACATCACCTCATCCATATTGAAATTAAGAAGCCATGCAGACATAACACACAAATACCCTGCTCACTCCCATAATATAAACATTCAGCTCTCCTACTAATTTAATTCTTACACACGTTCACTATCGACCTTTAAAAATATTTTAAATTTATTGTAAATAGTAAATCATGAATACAATTTCATTAATATGCAATAATCAATGAACATAATTATATATATATAATATATATATATATATATATATATATATATATATTATATATATATTATATATATAATATGTTATTTATAATATATATAATATATATATATATATATAATATATATATTATATAATATATATATATATTATTTGTTTTTGAAAGGATCAGCATGTTGCTGATGGTGCTTTAAGATGTTTTGCTTCATTAGCCGATAGGTTCACAAGACGAACCCAAGATCCAGCTCCTTTAGGTCATCATGGACTAGTCAATCATCTTCTCTCACGCTTATCTTCTACATCTCCACCAAGTAACTCATCAGGTTCATCGTCATCTCATGCTTTACCCTCTTCTACTCCGGAAACGAACAAAAGTTCTGCTTCTGTTTCTACTGTGATATCCTTATTATCAACTTTATGTCGAGGATCTCCTAGTATTACATTTGTAAGTTCTTGCATGTGTTTGCCTCTTATTTTATGTATTTAATATGTTTAAATTATTTTAAAATTTATTATTTTTTATTTTTATTTTTATTTTTTTTTATTATTATTATTATTATTATTATTATTATTATTATTATTATTATTATTATTATTATTATTATTATTATTATTATTTTTAGCTATAGCAGTAGCAAGGATGAATAACACAAAAACTTTCCCAATTCTAACAGATGACAGCCTTGATTATAATAATTTATTTTTGCTTAGTTAATTTTCAGCTTTATTAAATTATAAATATTTACTTAGGTTTTTAAAAAAAGCGTTTATGGAGGGTATCGTTCCGAGGGATTGGAGGAGAACAGTAATAGTACCCTTATATAGGGTAGGGGTAAGGTAACTGTAGATATTATAGGGAATTAGTTTTATTGAGTTGTGTGTAATATTTCGAAGCTTAGATTTGAGTCAGCATTTTGTCATGGACGACTGATGAAAAGACAAGGTGCATTTTAGAAGGGGGTAGAGGATGTGTGGATAAAATCTTTACATTGAGACAAATGATTGAGAAAATGAGAGAGAAGAATAAAAAATTGTATTTAGATTTTTAGGATTAATAGGGAAGCTCTATGGCAGATGTTAGTGGTATATGGTGTTGGTGGTACGCTTCTAAATGGGAAATCAAAAGTATGTAAGACGTTAGTGAAGCAAGGATATAGTTTGAAAGTGATTGGTTATATTAGTAGCTGAGTGAGGCAGAATAGGTTATTTCTCACATGGTCATTCAATTTGTATATGGATGGGGTTATGAAAGAATTAGAGGCGGGGGTGGCAGGGGAAGGTGTAAGATTACTAGAGAATGAAAGAAAGTGTACGATTCCCTATCTATTATATGCGGTGATTTGGTTTTGTGTGGCGAATCTGAAGGGAGTTTGGGAGAATTGGTAGAGGGATTTGCAAGTTAAAAAAACATTTGAAAGTAACACGTAGATAAGAGTAGTTATGAGCTGTGCAGTGAGGCACATGGTTCTCGGTGTGAAGTTATGTTAGATGGTGAGCAACTAGAACAAGTGTCTGAGTTTAAATATTTGGGATATATGTTGGATGAAAAGGGAATTGTTGATGCAGAGTGCAGTAGGAAGGTAGCTGGAGCAATTAAATCCTTGGTGGATGTAAAGGGACTAAGTCTTAAGTGTGCCATGGCCTTTCATGAGGGTATGTTGTTACCTGTTAATGTATAGTAGTAAAACTGGTCTGGATTAAGAGTTATAGATCTAAAGATCAATGTGTTCTGATGGACAATCTTTGGGGCGTGTTAGGTGTGAGAAGAATTGATGAAATGAGGAATGAACGCATTAAGGAGTTTTGTGGTATGAAGAAAGGAGTAAATGAGAGAATAAGTGAAAGTACATTGATGTGGTTTGGTCGTGTGGAAGGAATGGATGATAGTCTGTTGGTTAAGCGTATGTATAGTGGCGGGTCGTGTGGAAGGAATGAATGATAGTCTGTTGGTTAAGCGTATGTATAGGGCGGAGTGTGCTGGGAATCGACCGATTGGGAGACAGAAGAAAAAGTGAATCGAGTCAGTAAAGGAATGCTTGGAGGAGAGGCACGTGAATTTGGCAGGAATGCTTGGAGGAGAGGCACGTGAATTTGGCAGGTATTCAAAACAACAGTGCTACCTCTATCTACTGATTTTAAAAATGTAATTTGTGATTATGATTAAATGCTATATAGATTTGATATTATTCAGTTCACTTTCATATTAATAAGATATTGAAAGTGAGTTCATAGTTGGTTACACTAGTACAGTAAGAAAAGCAAAAAATTCAATGAATGAGCGGATCATTTAAGGAAAGGATGTAAAGAAACGACTAAAGATGAAAAAAATACTGGTTTGTAACATGTAAAAGAAATTTTGAATGCAACCATTGAATTTTTTTTTTAGATTATGAATGGAGTATTGAAATATAATTTGCGTAGAGAAAATTGGTAGACTGAAGATAGATTGTTTGTAGCATGAGGTATAAGGTTATTAAATTTAATATATTTTAACATAGAAGTTTGGGAATGCAGAGATAAAAGAGTATAGAAGTAGTCAATTCATAAGATTGAAATCCTTAAGAATTAAGAGGAATGTTGCATGATAGAGCCACAACTATGCTAAAATAAGCAATAATATATATACATAGAGTTTCACTAGTGTTATATAATTTACAAGTTCGTGATTTTGCTATTTTTTCTATCTGTGGAGCATAATTTTTTTGTTTTATTTAATTCAAGAAAATATTCATAAATTCCCAATTAGGTATTATTTTATTGTTTATTCCTACTTAACCATATATTGCTCCTTATTGTTTACTTAAGTTTCACATGTGTATTTTGCACTATTTCAGGAATTGTTACGGTCAGACCTACCCAATGCAATTGAAAAGGCTCTCCAAGGAGAGGAAAGATGTGTTTTAGATACGATGCGTTT
>JABUQX010092724.1:30000-42505 GCA_015478945.1 Trachelipus rathkii
TGTGGTTGTGACATATGGTCCTCTGAGGGAAACGTTGAAAAGAGTACGATTTTCTAAGGGATAATCTAAATGATGTTCTGGATGGGGTGAATAGGAGTTCAGATTGATAGTTTTGGGGGACCTGAATGGTTGGATAGGTGATCAAAAAGGGATGGTATAACAGGTGGTTTTGGGGTGGCGGGAGAAAATGAGAATGGTAGGAAGATGATTGATTTTCTGTTGAAAGAGAGAGGTATTTGTAAGTATACTTCTTTAAACACAGAGTATCCATAAGTATACTAGAGTTGTGTAGGTAGAGATGGTATCGAAGTGAAAAGTAATGATTGATTGTGTTGGTGAAGAAGAGATGTTGAAGTATGTGTTGATGTTAAATCAGTTAGGGGTTTAGGAAATGGGATTATCGGATCATTAATGTTTGTTCTATGTAAAATTTAGTGGGGGCTTGGATGGAGAGGAGGTGATACGGAAGAAGTAGGTAAAAGTAAGAGTGAGAAGTTAAGTGAGCAAGACAATAGGGATAAGTATGTAAGAAGGGCGCTCGCTAGTAAAACGGTTGAAATGTGAACAAGTTGATACTGAACAAATCTGGGGCAAATGAAGGAAGCAAATTGTTTAGTAGTGGCAAAGAATATATGGAATGGTGCTAAAGTTAGGAAGTAAGATGTTTAACAGTGATGGTGGAATAAGAGGTGATGAAGCGTTAAAAGGTAAAAGAGAAGCGTGTGAATGTACTAAAAGCAAATGATGAAGACTCAAGAGAAAAGATATTTGGAATTATATAAGGAGGAAAAAAGTAAATACTAAAAGGTGTATACGTAGGAGAAAACAAGAGGTAATGAAAGTTTGGAAAAGGGAGGATGAAATGAGGAACTTACCAAGGGAATAGGAAATCTCTTCTGGAAGGAAGCGCGAAAGGTTAAGAATGAGAATAAGGGGAATCTGCTTAAGAATAATGAATAGGGGATGGTGCTTTGTAACTTATGAAATGGGTGTGAGAGGAAGTGTGGAAAAGAACACTTCGAAAATCTGCACCATATTAACAGTAATGAAGAGGTGATAGTGAAATGTGTGTGGGTTTTGATGGTGCAAGTAGGAATAGGTTATTTTGGGGATGAGGTTTAAGTAAGGAGGAGGTAATGGGTTAAGTGAGAAAGTGAAAGAATGGTAAATCTGCAGGTATAGTGAAATTACTGGTGAAATGATCAAGAGCGAGGCGAGATGGTGATTGATTGTTTGGAAGTTGTGTAATAAAGCGTTTTATATAGGGTATAGTTTCCAAGGGATTGGAGGAAGAGCGGTAATAGTACCCTTATATAAGGGGAGGGAGAAAAGGGGAACTGTAGAAATTATAGGGGAATAAGTTTATTGATGTTGTAGGAAGGTTATGCTGGTATTTTGGTCGAAGAGTGCGTCGAGTGACTGAAGGACTGATTGGTGAAGAACAAGTGCGTTTAGGAGTGGTAGAGGATTGTGGATCAAATCTTTATATTGAAACAAATGATGGAGAAAATGAGGAGAAGAAAAGAATAAATTGTATTTAGGTTTTATGGATTTTGCAACAAAGGCGTATGATAGAGTTAATCTGGGGAAGGTTTATGGCAGGTGTAGTGATATAGGTGTTGGTGGTAGGCTTCTGAAATGGAATCAAAAGTATGTAAAAATGAACGATGTGAAGCGTGTGTAAGAAAAATGGTGTCAATGGTGATTGGTTTCGGATTAATAGCGGAGGAAGACAGGGTTGTGTTATGTCTCCTTGGTTATTTTCAATTTTTGTTATGGATGGGGTTATGAAAGAATTCGAGGTGGGGATGGCAGGAAACTGGTGTTAGATGATGGAGAATGGAGATGAGTGGAAGGGTGTTAGAATGATTATATGCGGATGATTTGGTTCTGTGGGCGAATCTGAAGAGAGTTTGAGAGGAATTGG
Source organism: Trachelipus rathkii (assembly GCA_015478945.1). Lineage (NCBI taxonomy): Eukaryota > Metazoa > Arthropoda > Malacostraca > Isopoda > Trachelipodidae > Trachelipus > Trachelipus rathkii. The sequence continues at coordinate 31,928 of JABUQX010092724.1, forward strand.
TAGAGAGATTTGGCAGGGTGTGTAAAAGGAGGGGCTTGAAGTAAACGTGGAATAAGAGTAAGGTTATGGGTTGTGAGTAGGACAGTCTCAGTGGTGGGAAGTTGTTAGATAGATAGCAGCTTTTGAACAAAGTGTTCCTGAGTTTAAATATTTAGGGTTACATGTTGGATGAAAAGGGAACGGACGAAGCAGAGTGTAGTAGGAAAAGTTGTGAATGGCAGGAAGGTGGCTGGTGGCAATTAAATCGTTGTGAATTAAAGGGACCTAAGTGGTTGAGTGTAGCTAGGGTCCTTACATGAGGTGTATGTTGTTACCTGTGTTATTGTATAGTAGTGAGACTTATGGTCTGGAAATAAAAGTAATAGATTCAAAGTTCAATTGGTGTTTTTCAGATGGCATCTTAGGGGTGTTGCTAGTGTGAGAAGAATTGATAAAATGAGGATGAACTTATTAGAGAGTGGTGTTTTGGTGTGAAGAAAGGGGTAAGAGAGAGAATAAATGAAAGTAGTTGAGATGGTTTGGTCATATGAAAGGATTGATGATAGTCGTTGGTTAAAGCGGATGTATAGTGGCCAGTGTGTTGGAAACCGACCGGATGGGAGACCGAAGAAAAAAGTGGGAGTTGAAGTCCAGTAAAACGAATGTTTTGAAGAGAGAAATGTGAGTTTGGTAGTGGCGAGAAGAAAAGTGTATAACAGGAGTGAATGGCGGGGGATTTGTGAGGGGGTATGGTTGTGGCCCACCTTAGCCAAGGGCAATCTGTGGTAGAGATCAAGATATATATATATAATTATCTATATATATAATAATATATATATATATATATATATATATATATATATATATATATATATATATATAATATTATATATATACTATAATATATATTATATAATATTATATATATATAACTTCCTTTTAACACGTGCTTTATCCCCTTCTCAGAGGAATTAACACGGCGGGACTACAGAAATCGAACTTTAGGGCCAGCTATCCCAAACCATGTCGCCACCACGGGTTCAAGCAGCCGAGTTTTAATTCTTGGCACCCCGGAAAGGTAAAAACTCAGACTGCTACGCGGAGGAATGAACCAGCGTCCTCTCGCATGAGAGTAAGCGAGTCAACCCTCCTACGCCACGAGGTGTTATATATATATATTATATATATATATATATATATATATATATATATATATTATATATATATATATATATATATATATATATATATATATATAATATATATTAGGTGTGTAGTAGCAGTTCATTGGAATGTGGCGTTAATGAAAGCAATTCATCTGGTTACATTCTTGGCTCAATGTTAATTGAGGTTGTTGCCACAGTCCTTGGCAATGATGAAGATGAGGATGGACAGCTAGTAGTTTTACAGATGATTGATGACCTCCTTTCAAAAGCTCAAGATGTATTACTTGATCATTGTGCTCGTCTTGGAGTTATAAACAAAGTTGCTTTAATGGCTGGTGCACATGAGCAACCTTCTAGTCAACAGGAAGAGCGTGGGAAGGATGATCAGGTATGTGTCATTATTAATTGAAGATCTTGCTTATAAGTTAAATTTTGCTCCACCTATTTATTACATTGGATTTTTCTCCAGTGTGACGATGAAACCCTACAAATGGACGATGCGAAAGATTTGGTTCCGGGAAAAGCATATCATTGGCGAGACTGGTGTGTTGCCAGAGGCCGAGACTGCCTTTACATATGGAGTGATGCAGCTGCTCTCGAACTGTCAAATGGTTCTAATGGCTGGTTTAGATTCATTCTTGATGGAAAATTAGCAACTATGTACTCTTCTGGGAGCCCTGAAGGAGGCACTGAGAGTACAGGTCAGACAAAAATATGTCAATGTTTGCTAATACATAATCCTAAGCATATTTGCACTAATAATGGAGGTAAAGGTGGAAGTATTGAATATTATATATATATATATATATATATATATATATATATATATATATAATATATATATATATAAAAATATATATATATATGAATATATATATATATATATATATATATATATATATATATATATATATATATATATATATATATATATACTCTTCTTATATATATATATATGATTTAAATCTTATACAATAATAACTAAGAAATGGCAAGAATTTTTTTTTTTTTGTGAAAAAACTACTAAAAAGTATTTCAATATAAAATTATATGCTTTTAAAGTAAATATTATTCATAGCATTTCTGAATTATATGCAAATAAATCTTCCCGATGCTTTTAAGAGGATTATGTTTTTGAATTGCAGGTATAACTTCGATCCCCTATAATAGGACAGGTCTTGCAATTAAATTATATCTTGCTACACTTAAACACAATTTTAATTTTTCGAGAACACCTTTATTTGCATTATTTACTAATTCACTTCTCTTGCTTTACACATTCTTTTCCACACTAATTTTTTTATTGCTTAAACTTTTTTTTTATCGCAGTATTAAAACGGTTTTTTGATCATTGTTTTCTTTTCTTCACATTCTTCAAATTTTTTTAACTTTAAATTTTCATTGTGTTAATTGGATAAAAAAAAAATTAGTTAACTACTAATATTGACATCCTTTGCAATTCCTCGTGCTCCAAAATTAACCAATGTTAAAGTTCTACTGTAATTAAATTTTGGATGTTGTTAAATTACCATTTTTTTATGTGCTTAAGAGTTTAACTTGTAAAACATTTCCTATTTCTTAATTCTCGATCCTATATTTCTCTTCTGTCATGAACTCTCTTTATCTTATCAGTTTTTTTTCTGTTCATTCATTACGTCATATTTTTCTTCCCCCATCACTACTTTTTTTTAGCATCTAGTTGTTCATTAGGTTTAATTTATATACTAGTCCTAGTGCATCATTTTTATCTTAGACTTTTTCATTCCTTTTTTTTCTTTTCTTCCATTACATTTTCTTCAGTTCTCAGTATTCAATTTATATGATCTCTCTTTTCAGCAATGTTTCATCATGTTTTGTTATAATAATTATCCATCTGCACCATTCAATTCCCCGAAATAACCAAAAACTAAATTACATTTCTACATTTTGACTTGAGAGTATTTAGTTTTAAAGAGGATTATCTCAAAAGGCATAATTTACTTACCAACTTTACCGATACTAATATTAATTATAAATTTATTTTAGAACAAAGCACTTGTACTTTTTATTTTATAGTTTTAGACCTTGTTAAACTTAGTTGCATTGTAACAAATTTTAATCCCATTGTTACTAGATACTAATTATTTTCTTTACTAATGTCATTATATTATCTAACATTACCAACTTAATATTTGTCCGTTTTAAAAATCGTAGTTATAGTTTGTACTTCTATGAATATAATTGACAAGCTAGTAGAATGATTATAATTATTTAATAGTATTAATTTATATTGGAATTTGATAATCTGGTTTGAATTTATTATTATTTTTGTCTTGTTATTAATTGTCACGAATTACAATGTGCACTTTTACTGATCTTGTTTTATCATAGCCTAATCTTTGCAACAACCTTCTTCGTTTGTAGGTGTATATTGTTCCAAAATACTAACAAACTAATTTTTTACAATATTTTTTGTATAGGTAATATAAATTAAGATTATTATTTGCTTTCTGATGAGCCATTTTTGCAAAACATGAAATAATTTTTTAAACCCTTCAATCATTAATGGTTCCATTTGCTTCTGCATTTAACTATATACCGTATATATATATATATATATATATATATATATATATATATATTTTTTTATATATATATATATATAACTAACTTCTTCTAATATATATATATATATATATATATATATATATATATATATATATATATATATATATATATATATATATATATATATATATATATATATATATATATATATATATATATATATATATAACTATTTCTTTATATATATATACATATAACTCATTTTACTACATTAAACTATATTTGCTTATTCATTTGTTTTGCAATTTTCCATTTAAATAATAAATCACTACTAATTAAATTTACTTATGAATTTTATAGAGAATAGAAGTGAATTTCTTGAGAGCTTCAAAGAGCCAAAGCTGCTGTGAAGCCTGGGAGTCCAAGCCAGCCAATTCTCTCGATTCCTGGACCTATGAGATTAGTTGTTGGCAACTGGTCTTTGCAGTGTAAGAAGGTAAAAGCAAACACACTCATATATATATATATATATATATATATATATATATATATATATATATATATATATATATATATATATATATATATATATATATATATATACTTTTATATATATATATATATATATATAAATATATATATCACACACCTTCTCTCTCTAAGACTGGGGGTAAGGTATGCAACATGCACCGGAAACAAAAGTAGTAGAAAAATATGACGCAAGTCGAAAAGAAGGTCTGGCCTTACCGCCCCCTTTATAACTTTTCGACTTTTGGGTTGAAGGAGATGTTGAAGTATGTGTTGGATGTTAAAAGTCGGTGAGAGGGTTAGGAATGGGATTATTGGATCATTGTTATTTTATGTAAAATTAAGTTTGGGGGCTTGGATGGAGAGGAAGGTGATTAGGAAGGAAGTGGGTAAAATTAAGAGTGAGAAGTGGCGAGAAGAAAGGTGCATAATAGGAGTGAATGACTGGGTTTTGTGGTGGGGTATGGTTGTGACCCACCTGGGCCAAGGGATGCTATAGTGAGGGTCCATCGGAGTCCCGTGAATCTCTAGGGTGGATTTTCTGACTGCAACGAGTTCTTACTAATTAATGGTACAGAGGGGGCTGTAAGGCTGGGCTTTCTTTTCGACTTTTGTCATATTCTTCTGCTTTTCTTTTCCGATGCTTTTCACGCACCTTACTCCCAGTCTTGGGAACAAAAAGGAAGATGAAGATATATATATATAAACTTTATTTTGCTTGTATTTATATTTTGATACTCATTGCAATTACTTTAATTGGTTTATATGTAATTGCAGGAAGGGGAACTCCATATTCACAACTCAGATGGTCAGCAACAGTCAACTGTTTTAAGAGAAGATCTTCCTGGTTTTATATTTGAATCAAATCGTAATACAAAGCACTCTTTTACCGCTGAAACTTCACTCGGACCAGAATTTCATGCAGGATGGACAGGAAGGAGAGGCAAAAGGTTTAGGTCAAAAATAGAAGCTATGAAACAAAAGGTATTTGATAACTTTATTTTGCAATTTTTTTTAAAATTATTTTTAAAGATTTTTTTTATAATATTTTTACCTGGAACTTGTTTAACTTATTGGATAACAAAATAAATTCAATTGGTTATGTAAAATTGAATTTTGATAGAACTACAATAATAATATCAAAAATTTAATCGTAATACTCCAAATGACATTTAGACTTCCATACCGTCACAAAATATTTGTTAGTCAAGCATTAATTTTTGTTAAAATTTATCGCTAATATTGCTCTGTTGTAGTAGTGCAGTCGCAAAAAGGAATCGCGAAATTCTACTTTAAAATACAGTGTAGTTTAGCTCCAAGCTTCCATTTAAACCGACAACATCCAAAATCACACACACAAAAAGATATATTTCTTGATTTTAGAGATTTTTAATCATTGACAACATTTTCCATTTTAATCAGTAGTACTTTAAAGAAATTAAATTTTTTTTTTTAAAATATTTTACATGGTTTTTGAAATTGAGTGTTACACCATTACAAACATAAAATGTTTGCGAATTCATTTTCATTATGATCAGTATCATACTGACCCTTCATATAGGTTTTTTGATGTTTGAATGTTTATAACCCCTGCTCATTAGGGTTATCCATGTTATTTATGAGAGTATAATTATTTTCTCATGAGATATTTCTTAGTTATTTAGCTTTATACTAATTAACATTGCATCTTTTTATTCGGTTATGAACACCTTTTAAAATTTATATGTTAAATGACAGCCACATCATTTTAAATTCATAAAGATTGCTTTCCCATTTTTAGTTTCATTGAACTTAGTTGGCAAATATATTCTCAAGAATGATATTCACTCAAAAAATACAATTTGATTTAAATTTTTCGGGACTGAGAATGTATTGAGCAATGCATTTTTCATTTGAGGGAATTGGTTGAGTGTAAGGTCATGCAAAGCAATGTTTTGAAGATAATTACTATATATTAAAAGTCATAAAATTTTAAGTTGAAATATAAGGAACATAAACGATTTTAATATTAAAATCATTATTATTAATCAAGAGAAATTATTATTATTATTATTATTATTATTATTATTATTATTATTATTATTATTATTATTATTATTATTATTATTATTATTATTATTATTATTATTATTATATAAAAATTAGAAACAAAACCAAGATTTTAATGAATAGCAGGAAAACTTTCTATGTGCTAATGTGGTTCTTAATGTATTTACACATTTAAATAAAGAATTAAGTAAACACAATTTAATTCTTCCTTATTTTAAAATTGTTAAATTTATTAAAATAATAGAAATTTTTAAAATATACTTTTTCAATTAGTCATCGTCAAAATTTACTATAATTGTCATCATCGTCAAAAATTCTTAATCGTCCCATCACTAGTAAAAATAAGAATTACAATTAATAATCTTTTTTAGTAATAAATAAATCCTAAGGACTACACTACAAGCTCATGCAATAGTTACTGAACGAGCTTTTACCTTAATAATCTTAGAAGAAGCTTTTTATAACACAAAAGCTCTATCAACTGAAAAGACATAAGATTATTTAATCAAAATGAAACATTTAATTGTAATTTTCTATTAGCTACTTCTGAGCGATATGAATGTTCAGTAAAATGTGTGTAAAGTGATTAATACAGAATAAATAAGAACAAGGAATGTAAAGTAAATATAAATAAGGAATATAAAGTAGCTATTTAAAGGAAAAAATCGTATGCATAAAATTAAGGGTTAAATTGTTGTAGTAATAACATAATTATAAAAATTATATATATATATATATATATATATATATATATATATATATATATATATATATATATATATATATATATATATATATGCTAACATAATATATATATATATATATATATATATATATATATATAATATATATATATATGTATATATATAATATATATATATATATATCTTTACCATATATATATAATATATATATATATATATATATATATATATATATATATATATATATATATATATATATATATATATATATATATATATATATATATATATATATATATATATATATATATAGGTTAAAAATCAAGCAAAAGATGTGTATGACAAATACTTCAAAGCTGCGCAGACTCAACCAAGAGGTGTCGTAGCAAAACTTGGTAACATTGTTGTTCAAATTGAAAGAGCTTGCCAGAAACAGCTCAGCACAAACAGGGCTAACAATGATTGGATCGATATTCTCCGAGAGGCATTATTGGACTTGGTTAGTCTTCTCCACAATGAAAACACTATTTCTGCGTTCGAACTTCAGTCCTCTGGACTCGTTCAAGCATTGATGGGGCTTCTTGCTCCTGAAACAGCGTCTAATCAGTTTTCAGATGGAGGAGATTTCAACCGACCTGCAATGCAAAAGAGACTTACAAAATTAGTTAAACAGAGAAGAAATATCTTTAAAAGTTGTTTTGGGGTACGTTTAGCTTTAGTTTCATAAATTAACATTATGTTCACTTGAATTTTCTTACTTATTAATAATGTAAAACGTTCTTATTATGTAAACTTAAGTTATTTGTTTAATTAAATCACTCATATATTTATATTGCTGTTCCACCATATGTGTTGTCATTTACAAATAACCATTACAGCACTTTTGTTTTATCAACCCTTCCCTCCCTCTTTCAATATTATATTTTTTTTGAGACCAGTTTTTTTTCTTCAAGATGAGAATTAGCTCGTATCTGGTTTTCGCCCATTCACCTATACCCTATTTTAGATGCACTAAATTATTAATCAAACTATTTTCATCTATTCTGCCAAATGCCCAAACACTTAATAATTCCTGTGTGCTCTTCCTACCACAAATTTTCTAAATTCTTACTCTCTTAACTGTGCCTCTCTTAAATACCCCCTTTAAACCTATATTTGCAAGACTTATATTTTAACTCATTTTTCATTCATCGTTTGCGTTTTACAACACAAACATATTCACCTTGAGTTCTCTTAATGAATTTCTAGTTTTCTAAATTTATAAAGTTCACCTATCACTCTTATATTTGCAATTACTATTCATTTCTTCATCTGTACCTCCTCCTCCAACATCCATTCTTATAATCCCAAAAAGATTGATAGCTTCTCCAACCATTCTCAACCTAGTTCTGTTAAATATAAGCACACACAACCTTTCACAAATGTCTTCTGTTCATCTTATCATATGCTCTCAAACTCAAAAGCACACTAATAAATATTATCTCTTTTTCTTTGCATATCAATCATTCCGAGTAATACCAGGGGTTTCCTCTATCTTTCTGAATTATATATTGTTCCTCACTAATATGCCCTCTCCATGTATTTTATTTTATTATCATCCCTCTTTATAGCTTTCTAACCTTACACAAAAGATTTATTCATGCATTCTGTCTAAACTCTTAACACTTTTGATGCCAACCTTGTGGTACCTTTCTTCATCCAGCACATATAAATCTCAAACTGCCGCTAAATTTAAGCTTTAGACCGTAAATTATCTAAATCTGACGATTTACTTTTATTTTTCTCGAAATTGTTTGCAATTTTCACCTTTGTAGTTCATACCTTCTACATTCACTCTCCTAATCTACTTCACATTGTTGTTTTCCTCCTCCTCCTCTTCATCTTCCCAATTATTCTGACATCGAGTAGTTTTTTAAGCACTCCTTCTTTCTTTAACATCCACCTCTTCTTGCATCATCATTTCATTCAATTTACGAGAGCTAATCTCCTCCCCTCCCCCATTTTTTTTGTATCCTATCGATTTTCCTATATAAATTATTTTTTATATATCTACTATATTTTCATTTAATTTATTATTTACCCTTCTCTTTGTTTCCCCTTGCTTGTTTCTTAACTTTACTTCTTACCCTCATATATTTCTCTCAGGCTTCTTGACACTTAACCTTTACAGATACTTTATAAAATCACCTTTCTCTCTCTACTTTTTTTCCCACGACCTTTTCACCTCAAATTTGTCGAAAACTTTTTCATTGTCACTTCAAATTTCTACCACTCCTCTTCCATATCCTTTAGCTCGTTTTTGTTTTCATCTTTTTTCTTTTCGTCTTGAATATTTTTCTTTATTTTTCTGAGCATCCAGTCCGACAGTCCCCTTTGGCCTTTTCGTTTTTATTACTCATATTTTTTTAGGGTTTGTTTCTCACTGTCATTGTCATTTTCTAGTAGGAAAATTTTCTCTCTACTGATTGAGCTACAGAAGCAGTATTATGATGCTTAATCAGCATATTCGCGTCTTTTTCTTGTCTATATTCTTTTCTTAATCCTCATTTACCTTTTGTTCCTCTGCAAAAAAGTCGTATAAATACATTTACAAGTTACAACTGCACATAACATTTATTACCACTAGTCTATTTTAAGCCATTACTTCTGTGTGATTCAGAAGTGTATGCTCACCAACTCTTGTACATTTGTATATATATGTTTATTAAACCACTGATTTCGAACCATCAGTCTCTTAACTAGTCTGCACACATTTCCTTCAGTTTTGCCCTATTCTCAATCATATCTTCAATTCCCTAACCCTCATAATTTATTATAAATTTGTAAAATTGCGCATTTTTTCCAATGTTATAAAATTGATTTCAATTTTTTTAATCTATTCTGGAAAAGTTTTACGCTAATCCTAATTATAAATTTGATAAATTTCTCTGATATGAATCTACAATAACTCACCTGAACAAAAGTACTGAGGAGGTTTAGATGGTGGATGGGTCTTGCAAGATCAAAGATTAAAATATAAATTATATTAATGAAATATTTAATAATTATACCTACCTCTCGCTTCATATTATATGTGAGAATATAACCAAGGTGGATTATTCTTTTTTTAAATTAAATAAAATTACTAGTATGGTGTTATATATCAAGATAAATAAATCAAAGGTTACGAACCCCTCTTAAACTTAAATCGCTAAAGTAATATTAAAGTACTCTTCTGAAAGATAAAAGATTAAAATACTAATAATAAAATTATACCGTTTTCACTAAACATCATATAAGATAAACTGGAAATTCCTCTTCAAATATGTTGTCACCCCCTTTCCTGTAAATATAAATATACATTGGGTAGTTTAGTAGACTTAATCGATAAAATACTTAAACTTTTTATTGAATGAAAATAGTATTGCATTATAAAACTTTTAACAGGATGGAGATGAAAATTACTACAATTCCATCAATATTTCTTCAAACAAAGTCAGTCCAGCGACTCAACTAGTAAGGAAACTCGTATCTGTACTCGAATCTTCAGAAAAGTTATCATTAAATATTTATGATCCTGCCGGGGTTGGGTCTGGTCTTCAAATTTTAAATAGACGACTAAGATT
>JABUQX010092725.1:0-22500 GCA_015478945.1 Trachelipus rathkii
CCCGTAGACGAGTAGCGCGCCTTGGGTGGGCTTCCGGTCCGCATCAGAAATCCAACTACGAGCTTTTTAACCGCAACAACTTTAATATACGCTATTGGAGCTGGAATTACCGCGGCTGCTGGCACCAGACTTGCCCTCCAATGGATCCTCGTCCATTTCTTTACATCGAACTCATTCCGATTGCGAGGCCTCGGAAGAGTCCCGCATCGTTATTTCGCGTCACTACCTCCCCTTGCCGGGATTGGGTAATTTGCGTGCCTGCTGCCTTCCTTAGATGTGGTAGCCGTTTCTCAGGCTCCCTCTCCGGAATCGAACCCTGATTCCCCGTTACCCGTTACAGCCATTGTAGGCGAATAACCTACAATCGAAAGCTGATAAGGCAGACACTCGTGGGATCCGGCGCCGGCACAAAGGCCTCAGCGCTCGGCTGTAGAAATATCCGGAGTCACCACATAACCGAAGAGGAATGGACGAGGAGGACGAATGCTGTGCTGCTGCTGCTGAGGCTGCCCCACAGTTAGAAACTGAGAAAGGCAGTCAGCGAACAGCAGCAGCAGATTGCCGCAACCCGACTGTCCACCCGGTTTTTGGTTCTAACAAATGCGCCCTTCCCCCGACCGAGCGCGAGGCAAGGTCGGGGTCGGAGACTAGTTGCACGTATTAGCTCTAGAATTACCACAGTTATCCGAGTAAGGATTTCACAAAATCCCGTAAATCGTGACTGATTTAATGAGCCATTCGCGGTTTCGCCTAAGGTCGGCAGGTACTCAGACATGCATGGCTTAATCTTTGTGACAAGCATATGACTACTGGCAGGATCAACCAGGTAGGTCCCCCTCCGTCTGGGCACCCCCGAAGCATCATTCTTCGAGTATTTATTTTTGTCATCCTTTTTGAGGCCTCGCACAAGCAAGCGCATCGCTGCTGCTAATAATAATAATATTAAAGCTGCTCGCGCGATTAATAATACCAACTCCCGCTACCGCTCGGATTTTGCCAACTTTATTTGCGGTAAGCGAAACAAAGGAAGCAAAACACGAACACGGCAGCTTCAGCTCGAAACTTGGGATAAAACGAAACCCCGGGATACGCAACCAGACCATCACCGCGACCAATACACTCGAGTAAGGCGAGGGAACCCATACACGCTACCTTCCTTTTGGCAACTCTGTTAGTACTTTCGAGAATTCACCTACTTGACTAACAGAAGGTAGGTAGCGCTCTGGAGAACCCTGGATCACCGTCCTCGTGAGTCAGTGGCCACGATGACCGACAGTTGATCGTTCCACGGAAGACTTCTTGGACAACGATTTCGGATACTCCCCGGGGCAACCGATACGGTCCAACGGATCACGCTAAACGAGATGTCAAGTCGCCGTCCGGCACCGCATTTATGTTTGCGAACGCTTTCTGACGACCGTCGATACTCGCCACCACATCACATCAGACCGTTGTATCTCTACATTTCCCTCAACTTTCTCCCACTGTGTCATTGCCAAGAAGCCTTACATATCCCAAGTTCCTACGAACAGTAGTAGCACCAACAGCGGAAGCAGCAGCAGTAGTAGTAGTGGATTCCACGAGAACTCCGCGCGATCAGCACACCCGACGGCCCCCCATAAATGCGCAAGACCTGAGTAACGAGGAAGGATGATGCACAGTCGCGCCCGTAGCGCGCCGTAACAAACAGTCCTTTGGTCCCCGTTCCCAAGCCCAGCATTTACAGGGTACTAGCACGATTTTGTCAGGTGTGACCGAAAGAGAGCGCAAGACCCGAGAACTCAAGCGAATGCAAAGGCATTGAGATACGAGGATGGGATACTCGACCCGGACCCTCAGACCGATCGCTATGATCGATAATATTGGGACTCGGAGGACATGGCACACCCTCTTTTTACAATCTCAGTCCGATGGTAGCCTTCCTTTCTCAGTCAAACGTCCCACTGCGTCTGAACCGTATCTTCTACTACTACATACTACTGAGACAGCTATTGAAATTACTACTGTTCGCGCTATAGTCGGCAAACCCGAAAGCTTCAGATAAAAATGCGAGGCAATAATCCGCCCGCACCCGCATAGCGACATAACACTCGAAGAGGGCGAGGGCACCCAGTCCCGCTAGCTTCCTTTTGCCCCCTGTTAGTACTTTCGGGACTTAACCCAATTGATTAACAGCCAAGGAAGTAGCGTTATGGGAAAATACCCTTGTATCGCCGTCCCCGTGAGCCAGGGGCCACTATAACGAGATTGGGACCGGCAGGAGAACACCAAGCACTCAAACCATATAGTCATCAGGTATGTTTGTCGTGGGGGAATTCGGATGAGATACCAAGTCGCCGTCCGGCACCGCATTTATGTTTGCGAACTCTTCTGACGACCGTCGATCCACACCACTATTCTTACCCAGACGTTATACTTGTAACTTTACTCTCGGTGTTCTCCTCGTCAACCTCGCACGTATCTGTAGCTCTCTCACGAACAGTAGTAGCAGCAGCAGAAACAACAACAACAGCAGCTTTAAAAAAAAAATTCAAACGAGAACTCCGCGCGATCAGCACACCCGACGGCCCCCCATAAATGCGCAAGACCTGAGTAACGAGGAAGGATGATGCACAGTCGCGTCCGTATAGGAAAATCGTGGACAGGATTTTCCGTAGCGCACCGTAACAAACAGTCCTTTGATCCCCGTTCCCAAGCCCAGCAAAATACAGGGTACTAGCACGATTTAGTCAGGTGTGACTGAAAGAGAGCATAAGACCCGAGAACTCAAGCGAATGCAAAGGCATTGAGATACGAAGGAGGATACTCGACCCGAGCGCTCATACCGATCGCTATGATCGATCTTATTGGGACTCGGAGGACATTCCAACCCTCTTTTTACAATCTCAGTCCGATGGTAGCCTTCCTTTCTCAGTCAAACGTCCCACTGCGTCTGAACCGTAAGCAGCAGTAGCAGTAGATTCCACGAGAACTCCGCGCGATCAGCACACCCGACGGCCCCCCATAAATGCGCAAGACCTGAGTAACGAGGAAGGATGATGCACAGTCGCGCCCGTATAGGAAAATCGTGGATAGGATTTTCCGTAGCGCACCGTAACAAACAGTCCTTTGATCCCCGTTCCCAAGCCCAGCAAAATACAGGGTACTAGCACGATTTAGTCAGGTGTGACTGAAAGAGAGCATAAGACCCGAGAACTCAAGCGAATGCAAAGGCATTGAGATACGAAGGAGGATACTCGACCCGAGCGCTCATACCGATCGCTATGATCGATCTTATTGGGACTCGGAGGACATTCCAACCCTCTTTTTACAATCTCAGTCCGATGGTAGCCTTCCTTTCTCAGTCAAACGTCCCACTGCGTCTGAACCGTTTCCTCTACTAAAACGCTGCTGCTGCTGCTGATGCTGATGCTGATGCTGCTAATACTGTCCGCGCTTAGTAGGTTTTAACCACGCGAGCGCAGCAACGAAACGCCTGCTTGCACATGAAGAAATAGCAAAAAGTCGTATGCGGCAAGCTCCGGGTAAGCTACCGAGTAAGGCAGGCGCTGCCGTGGCGAATACCACTCCGAAATTGATCAACAAAGCCAAGACACACATCGTGATAAAGTTAGTTTGAAGTACCCCAATCTCTGGAATAAATTTTCGCAGTAGGTGGCAAAGAGAGCTAACTTACCAGATAGGTGTATCATGGAACTTTGTTAATTCAACCCAAGAAGCATCCGCCACGAACTTAACCTAGTCTCAGAGCGGCAGCAGCCCGGCGTTCCACCGTCGCAATTACTGACTCGCCTGCCACTACAATGGGCTCCTAATAGCTACCTTCGGGCGAATCCGTAGTGGGTTGTGTTCGACGCCGACGACGACAGAGAGAGAAGGGAACCCAACCTCGCTCTCTTTGACGACGACGACGGGAACGTCCCAAACAGAGACAGATCCCTATGATATAGCTAAATAGGGACGAGCGGCAAGTTGCGAGGTTTCTAAGCCATTCTACGTCCTAGTTGCGACCTCCGCTACTCGATGCCTATGGCCAAGAAGCTACATACAGTAGCTCAAGAACACGAGCAGCCAGCAAAAAGTCGTCTGCGGCAAGTTCCGGGTAACTACCGAGTAAGGCAGGCGCTGCCGTGGCGAATACCACTCCGCAATTGACCAACAAAGCCATGACACACGCACATCGTGATACAGTTACCTCTTCAGACCCCAATCTCTGGAATAATTTTTCGCAGTAGGTGGTAAACAGAGCCGTAACTGATCAGATACGTGTATCATCGACCAAGCGAAGACACACACATCGTGATACAGCTACCCCTTCAGACCCCAATCTCTGGAATAATTTTTCGCAGTAGGTGGTAAACAGAGCCGTTCACTGACCAGACAGGTGTATCATGGAACTTTGTTATTACAACCCAAGAAGCATCCGCCACGAACTTAACCTAGTCTCAGCGCGGCAGCCCGGCGTTCCACCGTCGCAATTACTAACTCGCCTGCCACTACAATGGGCTCCTAATAGCTACCTTCGGGCGAATCCGTAGTGGGTTGTGTTCGACGCCGACGACGACAGAGAGACAAGGGAACCCAACCTCGCTCTCTTTGACGACGACGACGGGAACGTCCCAAACAGAGACAGATCCCTATGATATAGCTAAATAGGGACGAGCAGCAAGTTGCTTGGTTTCTAAGCCAATCGACGTCCTAGTTGCTACCTCCGCTACTCGATGCCTATTATGAAGCTACAGTAGCTCAAAGCACACGAGACTCCAGCAAAAAGTCGTCTGCGGCAAGCTCCGGGTAAGCTACCGAGTAAGGCAGGCGCTGCCGTGGCGAATACCACTCCGCAATTGATCAGCAAGCCAAGACACACGCACACACATCGTGATGCAGTTAGTTTCATGCCCCAATCTCTGGAATTATTTTTCGCAGTAGGTGGCAAAGAGAGCTAACTTACCAGATAGGTGGTGTATCATCGAACTTTGCATATTTCAACCCAAGAAGCATCCGCCACGAACTTAACCTAGTCTCAGAGCGGCAGCAGCCCGGCGTTCCACCGTCGCAATTACTGACTCGCCTGCCACTACAATGGGCTCCTAATAGCTACCTTCGGGCGAATCCGTAGTGGGTTGTGTTCGCCGCCGACGACGACAGAGAGAGAAGGGAACCCAACCTCGCTCTCTTTGACGACGACGACGGGAACGTCCCAAACAGAGACAGATCCCTATGATATAGCTAAATAGGGACGAGCAGCAAGTTGCGAGGTTTCTAAGCCAATCGACGTCCTAGTTGCACCCGAGCAGCTGACGTCTTAAATTCACCGTCAGTGAGAAGAGGATATGCCGACGAAGACGACACCGAAACTGAAAGAGAGAGAGAAAGCACCACGTGCAGCAAGAGCGCAAAGTGTTATTAGTCTTCTAGCCCAATCTCTCGTAAAAGTTCGACTTTATAACCAGCTTTTTCGTTCTATTTTTAAAATAGAATTTACTATACGGGTCAACGACAGCATTCGACTAACAAGACGAACGGTCTCCCCAACTGCCTGGATGTCAACACCGAGGAAGTCGAAAAACTTTTACGAGCAGGTAGCTAAGAAAACTTACATTTTGCTGATGCTGCAGAGGTGAATCGCTTTTCACAGCCACGGAAGCCGCCTACGTCCGCGTGCTTCTTTGTTATCCGTATCTCACCTTTTCTTTCTACCGCGACGACTGAAATTAAGACGTCAGGATGATGCAAAAAAAAACAGTACTACTTCGAAGCTTCGAGAACACGTCATATGCGCCTGTAAACCGGGTGGACTGCGGTTTCCGTCATTCAATACATCCACCACCAACGTTCGCGGTGCTCCCCCAGCCCCCGCGAACGCCGGCCAAAAATATTACCATCTTTCGGACTGAAAACTTAACTTTTCCACCGACTATGACCGACACTCGGGAACGAGGAGCCGACAGACAAAACAGAAACAGAACAGAGAAACAAAGAAGGAGAGGAGCGAAACGTAGCAATCCAGCCAGCCATTACCTGTACCTGTACCAGTGCCAGTGTCTTTACCAGTGCCCCTTTGCTTTTACCAGTGCCCCTTTGCTTTTACCGGTGCCCCTTTGCTTTTACCGGTGCCTTTGCCTGCTTGCTGCGCTGTTGCTTTCGCCGCCGCCTCTCCAACTGTTCCAGTCTGCCTGCCTGCCTGCCTGCCTGCCTGCCTGCCTGCCTGCCTGCCTGCCTGGCCCCCGAAACGAACAGAAACAGAACAGAGAAACAAAGAAGGAGGGAGCGAAACGTAGCAATCCAGCCAGCCATTGCCCCCACTGCGCTGCTGCTGTCGCCGCCGCCACTCCAACTGTTCCAATCTGCCTGCCTGCCGCTCCGAGAACAAGGCTCGCAAACGTTATGACCGAGAAGCCGACAGGACAGAAACAGAAACAGAACAGAGAAAGAAAGAACGAGGGAGCCAAGCCTAGCCAGCCAGCCCGCCCCTGCTGCGCTGCTGCCGCCGCCACTCAAACTAACTCCACTGCCTGCCTGCCTGCGCCTGCCTGCCACCCGAAACGAGCCTTACATTCTAGACTTTTTTTTATGCGAAGGATAGGATACACGATGTACAGCGGCGAAAACCACTTTCAGCAGAAGAAGAAGCTGACCCACCGCCATATCCAAACGAGCAGAGTTATTGCAAGTTCGGTAGAGGGAGTGAAAGACCGCTGCTTTTTCCTTGCGGAGATCGTTAACATCATACCCATCTCCTCCTCCGCATATTCTCTCTCGTTCATCGCGGCAAGTATTCGTACATATCCTGGAACTCTATGTACCCCCCGCTTTCAGGCCTCGACAACCACACTTAGCCGGCGGGGGGGAAGAGAGAGCCCAATTGCGTTTACGACGCGAAGGAGATTTAGTATACCTTTGCCTGGGGGGAAGCCAACAACCCAGGCAAAGCCAGTCCTATCTCTCCTCCGCGTCCGTATTAACCACTGCGCTCGGACACAATGATCGTCAACAAGAGACAGTTCACCGGTGTATCAAAGACACCGCCGATGTCGTGCCCGCTTGCTTGGACCATTTTCTCGCGTGCTTATAATTGTTCAGGGCGGATTAAAGGTACATTCAATCTTGAGAGGGCGGTCCCCCGGGGGTGACTCGGTGCCAGCACGGCGGTCATGGAAGGCACTTGGTATCGTCTTATTAAGGTTTCAGCCTTTGAACGATCCAGGACACTTCATACCCGTGGACGCACTCGCCACATGTCGTCTTAATAGATGTAACCCCGTCGCCACAGGCAAGATCTTTCCCCCATCCTGAGCTGCGTTGCCGTATCAGGAAATGAAATCGCTGGTTTGACCGACGAGATTGGCGATGAAGATGGTGATACCTACGCGAGAGGCCAATCACCTTCAATTCACCGACTCAATCCGCCGCCCAACGACCAAACCTCGGCTGTGCTGGTAGAGTCTTTTCCATTACACTCTGCGGTCGTTACCGGGATACCCATCCTGCCACGCGGAAGTCATGTTCGGGCTCCTCACCCTCTCCATACTCCAACTAGTGCAGTGACAGGGCTTGTGAACTGGCCCCGATGGTTATACCTATCATTTTGCTATCACCGCTCGTTTAATGTCGTTCGGGCAGGGATCGTTCAGTCTGTCTGGACCGGATGTGGCCGAATCGACAGGAAGACGCAGAAAGAAAAATCCTCGCCTTCTTAGGGTTCCAGCCAGCCTCTTCCAGCGAGCATATTCGAACTGCGCCTCTATAGCCAATGTGCAATAGCAGTAGCAGCTACGACCGAAAGCAGTCGCACACCGACTTTTACTAACGGAAGAGATCTGCTGCTACTAACTACTACAAGTGAGCGGTGACATTGCCCGAAGGGATACCTCATGGAGGCGATAGGTCATCTCAACCCTTCATATTATATTTCGAAAGGCATCATCACAGAAGTCGGTAGAGAAGATACTGCGATAGCAGCTTCGCAACAGCAAAAGCAGCAGACCCAGCTCCATTTCCAAAACCAGCAGCAGCAGCATCTTTACTGCGGTTCGGTAGAGGGAGTGAAAGACTACTTACTCCGCGTGCGCTAAAGCGTTTATCGGCTATACCTAGGACTACGTTTTCTGTGATGCGCTCTCTGCGTTCGATGGATGTACCCTCTTGGCAGCAACTAAAGAAGAGAGAAAGAGCTTTTTTCAGCAGAAGCGGACCCCCAGTTCCATATCCAAACACGAGCAGAGTTATTGCCAGTTCGGTAGAGGGAGTGAAAGAGACCGCTTTTTACTCCGTTCGAACTGCTAAAGAAAGCTGCTGACACCCTTCCCGTAGTAAACTGCCTCGAGTATCACCCCTACTACCACCACCTTCCACTCTCTACTACCCAGAGAGGAGGAGGAGCAGCAGCAGCAGGGGGGCCGCGCCATCCTTTCCACGCGACCACGAGGTTCATTGACATCATTCGCCGGGACGAACGGTCTATCCTCTTGCGCGGAGGGCCAATTTTCAAGTCAGGGGAAAGGTTTTTCTCAAATGCATCGTTACTCGTAAATGTTTCTAGGCGGCCGAGCAATCCGCCCTAATGAGATAACCTTCCCCCGACCAGAAAACAAACCACAGACTCAACAATTCGAGAAAAAGCTCTATTTTTCCGTAAAAAGGCGGAAAAATCCGCCTTTTTTGGCCTCTAACCGCGGAACGACGACTGCTGAGCTTCGACACCTCTCCGTGAATTTTTCTCTCGATTTCAGTTTTTCGACTAAGGTCACGGAAAACTGCTAGAGGGGTAAGCAGAGTTCCACTTCCTCGCGATCCACCGTCGTCGTGAGTCTATATGCCAGGAGAGGGTGACGAGACAACAGACAGTCACGCACCAAGCTAGAAGCCCAAACCCGGACACCACGCGCTGGGAGAGAGAAGGGAACCCAACCTCGCTCTCTCCCCGTTCTTGACTGGACTTGGAAGTACCCTCTTGGCAGCAACTAAAGAAGAGGGAGAGACAGCAGAGCTTTTCAGCAGAAGCGGACCCCCAGTTCCATATCCAAACACGAGCAGAGTTATTGCCAGTTCGGTAGAGGGGAGTGGAAGACCGCTTTTTTGTCTCCGTTCGAACTGCTGAAGAGCGCTGCTGACTGACACCCTTCCCGTAGTAAACTGCCTCGAGTATAACCCCTACTACCACTCGCTACTACCCAGAGAGAAGGAGCAGGGGGGCCGCGCCATCCTTTCCACGCGACCACGAGGTTCATTGACATCATTCGCCGGGACGAACGGTCTATCCTCTTGCGCGGAGGGCCAATTTTCAAGTCAGGGGAAAGGTTTTTCTCAAATGCATCGTTACTCGTAAAATGTTTCTAGGCGGCCGAGCAATCCGCCCTAATGAGATAACCTTCCCCCGACCAGAAAACGAACCACAGACTCAACAATTCGAGAAAAAGCTCTATTTTTCCGTAAAAAGGCGGAAAAATCCGCCTTTTTTGGCCTCTAACCGCGGAACGACGACTGCTGAGCTTCGACACCTCTCCGTGAATTTTTCTCTCGATTTCAGGTTTTCGACTAAGGTCACGGAAAACTGCTAGAGGGGTAAGCAGAATTCCACTTCCTCGCGATCCACCGTCGTCGTGAGTCTATATGCCAGGAGAGGGTGACGAGACAACAGACAGTCACGCACCAAGCTAGAAGCCCAAACCCGGACACCACGCGCTGGGAGAGAGAAGGGAACCCAACCTCGCTCTCTCCCCGTTCTTGACTGGACTTGGAAGTACCCTCTTGGCAGCAACTAAAGAAGAGGGAGAGACAGCAAAGCTTTTCAGCAGAAGCGGACCCCCAGTTCCATATCCAAACACGAGCAGAGTTATTGCCAGTTCGGTAGAGGGGAGTGGAAGACCGCTTTTTTGTCTCCGTTCGAACTGCTGAAGAGCGCTGCTGACTGACACCCTTCCCGTAGTAAACTGCCTCGAGTATAACCCCTACTACCACTCGCTACTACCCAGAGAGGAGGAGGAGGAGCAGGGGGGCCGCGCCATCCTTTCCACGCGACCACGAGGTTCATTGACATCATTCGCCGGGACGAACGGTCTATCCTCTTGCGCGGAGGGCCAATTTTCAAGTCAGGGGAAAGGTTTTTCTCAAATGCATCGTTACTCGTAAATGTTTCTAGGCGGCCGAGCAATCCGCCCTAATGAGATAACCTTCCCCCGACTAGAAAACAAACCACAGACTCAACAACTCGAGAAAAAGCTCTATTTTTCCGTAAAAAGGCGGAAAATCCGCCTTTTTTCGACCTCGAAGCAGGGAAAGCTCGAGCGCCACGGCTGCACCCTCTCCGGGACTCGACCCTTCGATTTGAGCTTTTCACTTTTGGTCCCGGAAGACCGCCACCTCGTTCTGGCAGTCTCTCCGTACCTCCGGCTTAGGACTCTTGTCGAGAGAGCTTTATCCCAGTGAGAGGGCAAAGGTAGGATATAATGCCTTCTCGCTCTCCTACTTTACGTAGGAGAGCTGCGACAACTGTGAGAAGACACTCGTGTCCCGCCCCAGCAGCCTGGCGGTCTCATCGAGCTTTGCCCAGCTGACACAGGCAGACGCGGTGGAGGTCCTCCCATCCCGCCTCAGTCCCCACGCTCTAGGCCCTGCGTACCACTCCTGAACGCAGAGAGAGACGTGACATTGACATTAACACGGGATGCTCGGAACCTCCGAGTGGTGACACCCGGGAGAAACTCATCTCCCGGATGCCTCACCATCATCTTCCCCGTTCCACCTCTCCGCATGCATCTATCTCGCGGAGAGTGGGAGGCAGGAGCGATGATGGGGCGTCTGCCTGCGAGTACGAAGCGTCATTGGCACCTTCCTTACCAGGGAAGACCTCTTCTTCTTCTCGCGAGGATGGCCAATCTTCAAGTCGGGGTAAAGGTTTGTCTCGGACTCGGCTCGCCTCGTAGATGTTTCTAGACGGCCCAGGCGCCGCCTTCCCGAGATAACCTCCACCCCGCCAGGAAGATCGTCCAAGAGCTCAACGGGTCGAGAAAAGGCTCTACTTTTCCGTAAAAAGGCGGAAAATCCGCCTTTTTTCGACCTCGAAGCAGGGAAAGCTCGAGCGCCACGGCTGCACCCTCTCCGGGACTCGACCCCTCGATTTGAGTTTTTCACTTTTGGTCCCGGAAGACCGCCACCTCGTTCTGGCAGTCTCTCCGTACCTCCGGCTTAATACTCTAGTCGAGAGAGCTTTATCCCAGTGAGAGGGCAAAGGGAGGACATAATAATGCCTTCTCGCTCTCCTACTTTACGTAGGAGAGCTGCGACAACTGTGAGAAGACACTCGTGTCCCGCCCCAGCAGCCAGGCGGTCTCATCGAGCTTTGCCCTGCTGACACAGGCAGACGCGGTGAAGATCCTCCCATCCCGCCTCAGTCCCCACGCTCTAGGCCCTGCGTACCACTCCTGAACGCAGAGAGAGACGTGACATTGACATTAACACGGGATGCTCGGAACCTCCGAGTGGTGACACCCGGGAGAAACTCATCTCCCGGTTGCCTTAACATCATGTTCCCCGTTCCACCTCTCCGCATGCATCTATCTCGCGAAGAGTGGGAAGCAGGAGCGATGATGGGGCTTCTGCCTGCGAGTACGAAGCGTCATTGGCACCTTCCTTACCAGGGAAGACCTCTTCTTCTTCTCGCGAGGATGGCCAATCTTCAAGTCGGGGTAAAGGTTTGTCTCGGACTCGGCTCGCCTCGTAGATGTTTCTAGACGGCCCAGGCGCCGCCTTCCCGAGATAACCTCCACCCCGCCAGAAAGATCGTCCAAGAGCTCAACGGGTCGAAAAAAGGCTCTACTATTTTTCCGTAAAAAGGCGGAAAATCCGCCTTTTTTCGACCTCGAAGCAGGGAAAGCTCGACCGCCACGGCTGCACCCTCTCCGGGACTCGACCCCTCGATTTGAGTTTTTCACTTTTGGTCCCGGAAGACCACCACCTCGTTCTGGCAGTCTCTCCGTACCTCCGGCTTAGGACTCTAGTCGAGAGAGCTTTATCCCAGTGAGAGGGCAAGGGGAGGACATAATGCCTTCTCGCTCTCCTACTTTACGTAGGAGAGCTGCGACAACTGTGAGAAGACACTCGTGTCCCGCCCCAGCAGCCAGGCGGTCTCATCGAGCTTTGCCCTGCTGACACAGGCAGACGCGGTGGAGGTCCTCCCATCCCGCCTCAGTCCCCACGCTCTAGGCCCTGCGTACCACTCCTTTACGCAGAGAGAGACGTGACATTGACATTAACACGGGATGCTCGGAACCTCCGAGTGGTGACACCCGGGAGAAACTCATCTCCCGGATGCCTCATCATCATCTTCCCCGTTCCACCTCTCAGCATGCATCTATCTCGCGGAGAGTGGGAAGCAGGAGCGATGATGGGGCGTCTGCCTGCGAGTACGAAGCGTCATTGGCACCTTCCTTACCAGGGAAGACCTCTTCTTCTTCTCGCGAGGATGGCCAATCTTCAAGTCGGGGTAAAGGTTTGTCTCGGACTCGGCTCGCCTCGTAGATGTTTCTAGACGGCCCAGGCGCCGCCCTCCCGAGATAACCTCCACCCCGCCAGAAAGATCGTCCAAGAGCTCAACGGGTCGAGAAAAGGCTCTACTTTTCCGTAAAAAGGCGGAAAATCCGCCTTTTTTCGACCTCGAAGCAGGGAAAGCTCGACCGCCACGGCTGCACCCTCTCCGGGACTCGACCCTTCGATTTGAGTTTTTCACTTTTGGTCCCGGAAGACCGCCACCTCGTTCTGGCAGTCTCTCCGTACCTCCGGCTTAGGACTCTAGTCGAGAGAGCTTTATCCCAGTGAGAGGGCAAAGGTAGGACATAATGCCTTCTCGCTCTCCTACTTTACGTAGGAGAGCTGCGACAACTGTGAGAAGACACTCGTGTCCCGCCCCTGCCTGGCGGTCTCATCGAGCTTTGCCCAGCTGACACAGGCAGACGCGGTGGAGGTCCTCCCATCCCGCCTCAGTCCCCACGCTCTAGGCCCTGCGTACCACTCCTGAACGCAGAGAGAGACGTGACATTGACATTAACACGGGATGCTCGGAACCTCCGAGTGGTGACACCCGGGAGAAACTCATCTCCCGGTTGCCTCAACATCGTCTTCCCTGTTCCACCCCTCCTCGTGCTACTACTATCGGGGAGAGTGAGGAACGACGGGTTCCGATGATTGGTGTCTGCCTGAGAGAAGCGTCATTGGCACCTTCCTCCAGGGAGGAAGTCCTCTACTTCTCGAGAGGATGGCCAATCTTCAAGTCGGGGTAAAGGTTTGTCTCGGACTGTGCTCTCCTCGTAGCCGCTACAAGGCGGCCCAGGAGCTGCCACTCCGAGATAACCCCTCACCCGCCTAAAAGATCGTCCAAGACCTTGGCAGGTCGAGCAAAAGCTCTACTTTTCCGTGAAAAGGCGGAAAATTCCGCCTTTTTCGACCAAAATCACGGAAAAGTTCGATCACCCGGCTGCACCCTCTCCGGGACTTGACACCTCGATTTTGAGTTTTTCACCTTTGGTCACGGAAGACCGCCTCGTTCCTGCAGTCTCTCCGTACCTCCGGCTTCCCACTCGTCGAGAGAGCAATATCACCGTGAGAGGGCCACGGGACATAATAATGCCTGTGAACTGCCTGGTTAGTCCCTGGAAGGATGTCACCAACAGCTCACAAGACACTACTCGTCCCGCCCCAGCCGGGCGTTCTCATCGAGCTTTGCCCTCCTGACACAGGCAGACGCGGTGGAGGTCCTCCCATCCCGCCTCAGTCCCCACGCTCTAGGCCCTGCGTACCACTCCTGACCGCAGAGAGAGACGTGACATTGACATTAACACGGGATGCTCGGAACCTCCGAGTGGTGACACCCGGGAGAAACTCATCTCCCGGTTGCCTCAACATCGTCTTCCCTGTTCCACCCCTCCTCGTGCTACTACTATCGGGGAGAGTGAGGAACGACGGGTTCCGATGATTGGTGTCTGCCTGAGAGAAGCGTCATTGGCACCTTCCTCCAGGGAGGAAGTCCTCTACTTCTCGAGAGGATGGCCAATCTTCAAGTCGGGGTAAAGGTTTGTCTCGGACTGTGCTCTCCTCGTAGCCGCTACAAGGCGGCCCAGGAGCTGCCACTCCGAGATAACCCCTCACCCGCCTAAAAGATCGTCCAAGACCTTGGCAGGTCGAGCAAAAGCTCTACTTTTCCGTGAAAAGGCGGAAAATTCCGCCTTTTTCGACCAAAATCACGGAAAAGTTCGATCACCCGGCTGCACCCTCTCCGGGACTTGACACCTCGATTTTGAGTTTTTCACCTTTGGTCACGGAAGACCGCCTCGTTCCTGCAGTCTCTCCGTACCTCCGGCTTCCCACTCGTCGAGAGAGCAATATCACCGTGAGAGGGCCACGGGACATAATAATGCCTGTGAACTGCCTGGTTAGTCCCTGGAAGGATGTCACCAACAGCTCACAAGACACTACTCGTCCCGCCCCAGCCGGGCGTTCTCATCGAGCTTTGCCCTCCTGACACAGGCAGACGCGGTGGAGGTCCTCCCATCCCGCCTCAGTCCCCACGCTCTAGGCCCTGCGTACCACTCCTGACCGCAGAGAGAGACGTGACATTGACATTAACACGGGATGCTCGGAACCTCCGAGTGGTGACACCCGGGAGAAACTCATCTCCCGGTTGCCTCAACATCGTCTTCCCTGTTCCACCCCTCCTCGTGCTACTACTATCGGGGAGAGTGAGGAACGACGGGTTCCGATGATTGGTGTCTGCCTGAGAGAAGCGTCATTGGCACCTTCCTCCAGGGAGGAAGTCCTCTACTTCTCGAGAGGATGGCCAATCTTCAAGTCGGGGTAAAGGTTTGTCTCGGACTGTGCTCTCCTCGTAGCCGCTACAAGGCGGCCCAGGAGCTGCCACTCCGAGATAACCCCTCACCCGCCTAAAAGATCGTCCAAGACCTTGGCAGGTCGAGCAAAAGCTCTACTTTTCCGTGAAAAGGCGGAAAATTCCGCCTTTTTCGACCAAAATCACGGAAAAGTTCGATCACCCGGCTGCACCCTCTCCGGGACTTGACACCTCGATTTTGAGTTTTTCACCTTTGGTCACGGAAGACCGCCTCGTTCCTGCAGTCTCTCCGTACCTCCGGCTTCCCACTCGTCGAGAGAGCAATATCACCGTGAGAGGGCCACGGGACATAATAATGCCTGTGAACTGCCTGGTTAGTCCCTGGAAGGATGTCACCAACAGCTCACAAGACACTACTCGTCCCGCCCCAGCCGGGCGTTCTCATCGAGCTTTGCCCTCCTGACACAGGCAGACGCGGTGGAGGTCCTCCCATCCCGCCTCAGTCCCCACGCTCTAGGCCCTGCGTACCACTCCTGACCGCAGAGAGAGACGTGACATTGACATTAACACGGGATGCTCGGAACCTCCGAGTGGTGACACCCGGGAGAAACTCATCTCCCGGTTGCCTCAACATCGTCTTCCCTGTTCCACCCCTCCTCGTGCTACTACTATCGGGGAGAGTGAGGAACGACGGGTTCCGATGATTGGTGTCTGCCTGAGAGAAGCGTCATTGGCACCTTCCTCCAGGGAGGAAGTCCTCTACTTCTCGAGAGGATGGCCAATCTTCAAGTCGGGGTAAAGGTTTGTCTCGGACTGTGCTCTCCTCGTAGCCGCTACAAGGCGGCCCAGGAGCTGCCACTCCGAGATAACCCCTCACCCGCCTAAAAGATCGTCCAAGACCTTGGCAGGTCGAGCAAAAGCTCTACTTTTCCGTGAAAAGGCGGAAAATTCCGCCTTTTTCGACCAAAATCACGGAAAAGTTCGATCACCCGGCTGCACCCTCTCCGGGACTTGACACCTCGATTTTGAGTTTTTCACCTTTGGTCACGGAAGACCGCCTCGTTCCTGCAGTCTCTCCGTACCTCCGGCTTCCCACTCGTCGAGAGAGCAATATCACCGTGAGAGGGCCACGGGACATAATAATGCCTGTGAACTGCCTGGTTAGTCCCTGGAAGGATGTCACCAACAGCTCACAAGACACTACTCGTCCCGCCCCAGCCGGGCGTTCTCATCGAGCTTTGCCCTCCTGACACAGGCAGACGCGGTGGAGGTCCTCCCATCCCGCCTCAGTCCCCACGCTCTAGGCCCTGCGTACCACTCCTGACCGCAGAGAGAGACGTGACATTGACATTAACACGGGATGCTCGGAACCTCCGAGTGGTGACACCCGGGAGAAACTCATCTCCCGGCTGCCTCACCATCATCTTCCCTGTTCCACCTCTCCGAATGCCTCTATGTCTCGGAGAGTTGGGAGCAGGGGCGATGATGGGTGTCGTCTGCCTGCCTGACTGAGAGCTTGGTAGCTAGCTCTCAGCTGGTGGGGAGATCCTACCGTATCCAGCCTTAGTCCCCACGGTCTAGGCCCTGTATACCACTCCTGAATACAGAGAGACGCGTGACATTGACATTGGTGCTGGATACTCGGACCTCTCCGAGAGTGGTGGCTGTCGGCAGTGATTACTACTGCCAGGCAGCCTCAGATGCCTCTTCCTACTCTCCCTAGCTACCGGAGAGGTCGGAAGGAGAAAGTCATCGACACGCCTCCCTGGTTCGGCCGAACCAGGTATGTCTCTTTTCTCACTCGGCACCCCCTATATCAAGTTGGGGCAGAAATTCGTCATAATAATGTGGCAAACACTCGTACTTTTTTTTGTCGAATTTGATAGAAAATAACATCTAAAGGCTTGAAAAGCGCTTTAAATAAAATTAATTTTATAGAAAAAAAATTTTTCCGCGGCCCAGCTACCCCTCTCTATACATAATGCTTCCTCGCCCCGTATACCACCCCACCCGTCAGCAAAATTTAGTCAAAAAAATTTTGGGTGGTGCAGTGGCTTAACTTGAAATTTTTGGCATCCTTTCAAACTTCGGGAGAGTACGTTTCAGACCGAGACGAGCCTACTGGTAGTCTCTCCTGGAGATTTTTTTTCGAAAAACCAACTTTTTTTTTTTGGTGCAGCGGCTTAACGAAAAATCGAAAAAATTCTAAGTCCCCCGACCAAAATTTCGACCAAACCAGACTTCGGGAGAGCACGTTTCAGACCCAGACGAGTACGTGGGTAAGCTCGTTGCGAGACATTTTTAAAATTCCCTATATAAAATTTTCCGAAATTCTGTGGTGCAGTGGCTTATTGAAAAATCGAAAAAATTCTAAGTCCCCCGACCAAAATTTCGACCAAACCAGACTTCGGGAGAGCACGTTTCAGACCCGGACGAGTACGTGGACAGTCTCGTTCCGAGACACTTTGCTAATCCCCAGCCATTTTTTCGGACCAAAATTTTTTCTAAGTCCCCACTCGGGCAGACTCGAGAAAATTCTAAGTTCCCGACCAAAATTTCGACCAAACCAGACTTCGGGAGAGCGCGTTTCAGACCCAGACGAGTACGTGGGTACGGTCGTTGCGAGACATTTTTTAAATTCCCTATATAAAATTTTCCGAAATTCTCTGGTGCAGAGGCTTATCGAAAAATCCAAAAATTTTCAAAGTCCCCAGACCAAAATTTCGACCAAACCAGACTTCGGGAGAGCACGTTTCACACCCAGACGAGTACGTGGACACTCTCGTTCAGAGTCACTTTCCTAATCGCCAGCCATTTTTCGGGACCGACCGACCAAAATTTTTCAAAGTCCAGCACTCAACTCGGAGGGAAAATTTCTGACTCTGGGCGGCCCTATGATCGCCCTTGTCGAGCGCGGCCGAGAAATACCCTTCCCAAATCCAGGTTTTCACGGGAAATCTCGCGCAGCGAAACTTCCTTTCCTTCCCGCCGGGACTCAGGGTCGGAAGAGGAGATTTCTCAGGCAACAACGCGCGAGATTTTCCAAAGTCGGATTTTGGACTGAGGGGGGATATCTCTTACCGTGGGCGGCCATATGATCGCCCTTGTCGAGCGCGGCCGAGAAATACCTTCCCAAATCCAGCTTTTCACGGGAAATCTCGCGCAGCGAAAACTCCTCTCCTTCCCAGGCCCCCCGCCGGGACTTAGAGTCCAAAGAGGAGCTTTCTCGGGCAACAACGCGCGAGATTTTCCAAAGTCGGATTTTGGACTGAGGGGGGATATTTCTTACCGTGGGCGGCCATATGATCGCCCTTGTCGAGCGCGGCCGAGAAATACCCTTCCCAAATCCAGGTTTTCACGGAAAATCTCGCGCAGCGAAACTTCCTTTCCTACCCGCCGGGACTCAGGGTCGGAAGAGGAGATTTCTCAGGCAACAACGCGCGAGATTTTTCCAAAGTCGGATTTTGGACTGAGGGGGGGATATCTCTTACCCTGGGCGGCCATATTATCGCCCCTTGTCGAGCGCGGCCGAGAAATACCTTCCCAAATCCAGCTTTTCACGGGAAATCTCGCGCAGCGGAAAACTCCTCTCCTTCCCAGGCCCCCCGCCGGGACTTAGAGTCCAAAGAGGAGCTTTCTCGGGCAACAACGCGCGAGATTTTCCAAAGTCGGATTTTGGACTGAGGGGGGATATTTCTTACCGTGGGCGGCCATATGATCGCCCTTGTCGAGCGCGGCCGAGAAATACCCTTCCCAAATCCAGGTTTTCATTCCTAAATCCAGGTTTTCACGGGAAATCTCGCGCAGCGAAACCTCCTTTCCTTCCCGCCGGGACTCAGGGTCGAAAGAGGAGCTTTCTCAGGCAACAACGCGCGAGATTTTTCCAAAGTCGGATTTTGGACCGAGAGGGATATCTCTTACCGTGGGCGGCCATATGATCGCCCTTGTCGAGCGCGGCCGAGAAATGCCTTCCCGAATCCAGGTTTTCACGGAAAATCTCGCGCAGCGAAACCTCCTTTCCTTCCCGCCGGGACTCAGGGTCGAAAGAGGAGATTTCTCATGCAACATTGCGGGAGATTTTCCAAAGTCGGATTCGAAATCGTATTTTCCGCTAAGTCACCCTGAGCTATGCGTTTCTCAGGGAATCAACAGCACGCTGGACTTAGCGAAATTTTTCAATTTCGAATCCCAAACCCGGACCGTGGGGGCAAACTTCTTGCCGTGGGCGGCTCTATGATCGCCCTTGTCGAGCGCGGCCGAGAAATGCCCTCCCCAATCCGGCTCTTCACGGGAAATCTCGCGCAGCGAAACCTCCTTTCCTTCCCGCCGGGACTACCCGCCGGGACTCAGGGTCGGAAGAGGAGATTTCTCAGGCAACAACGCGCGAGATTTTCCAAAGTCGGATTTTGGACTGAGGGGGGGATATCTCTTACCCTGGGCGGCCATATGATCGCCCTTGTCGAGCGCGGCCGAGAAATGCCTTCCCGAATCCAGGTTTTCACGGAAAATCACGCGCAGCGAAACCTCCTTTCCTTCCCGCCGGGACTCAGGGTCGAAAGAGGAGATTTCTCTTGCAACATCGCCGGAGATTTTCCAAAGTCGGATTCGAAATCGTATTTTCCGCTAAGTCACCCTGAGCTATGCAAATCTCAGGGAATCAACAGCACGCTGGACTTAGCGAAATTTTTCAATTTCGAATCCCAAACCCGGACCGTGGGGGCAAACCTCTTGCCGTGGGCGGCTCTATGATCGCCCTTGTCGAGCGCGGCCGAGAAATGCCCTCCCCAATCCGGCTCTTCACGGGAAATCTCGCGCAGCGAAACTTCCTTTCCTTCCCGCCGGGACTCAGGGTCGGAAGAGGATCTTTCTCAGGCAACCACGCGTGAGATTTTTCCAAAGCCGGATTTTGGACTGAGGGGGGGATATCTCTTACCCTGGGCGGCCATATGATCGCCCTTGTCGAGCGCGGCCGAGAAATGCCTTCCCGAATCCAGGTTTTCACGGAAAATCTCGCGCAGCGAAACCTCCTTTCCTTCCCGCCGGGACTCAGGGTCGAAAGAGGAGATTTCTCTTGCAACATCGCGGGAGATTTTCCAAAGTCGGATTCGAAATCGTATTTTCCGCTAAGTCACCCTGAGCTATGCAAATCTCAGGGAATCAACAGCACGCTGGACTTAGCGAAATTTTTCAATTTCGAATCCAAAACCCGGACCGTGGGGGCAAACCTCTTGCCGTGGGCGGCTCTATGATCGCCCTTGTCGAGCGCGGCCGAGAAATACCTTCCCGAATCCAGCTTTTCACGGGAAATCTCGCGCAGCGAAAACTCCTCTCCTTCCCGCCGGGACTCAGGGTCGGAAGAGGAGATTTCTCAGGCAACAACGCGCGAGATTTTCCAAAGTCGGATTTTGGACTGAGGGGGGATATCTCTTACCCTGGGCGGCCATATGATCGCCCTTGTCGAGCGCGGCCGAGAAATGCCTTCCCGAATCCAGGTTTTCACGGAAAATCTCGCGCAGCGAAACCTCCTTTCCTTCCCGCCGGGACTCAGGGTCGAAAGAGGAGATTTCTCTTGCAACATCGCGGGAGATTTTCCAAAGTCGGATTCGAAATCGTATTTTCCGCTAAGTCACCCTGAGCTATGCGTTTCTCAGGGAATCAACAGCACGCTGGACTTAGCGAAATTTTTCAATTTCGAATCCCAAACCCGGACCGTGGGGGCAAACTTCTTGCCGTGGGCGGCTCTATGATCGCCCTTGTCGAGCGCGGCCGAGAAATGCCTTCCCCAATCCGGCTCTTCACGGGAAATCCCGCGCAGCGAAACCTCCTTTCCTTCCCGCCCGCCGGGACTCAGGGTCGGAAGAGGATATTTCTCAGGCAACAACGCGCGAGAATTTCCAAAGTCGGATTTTGGACTGAGGGGGGATATTTCTTACCCTGGGCGGCCATATGATCGCCCTTGTCGAGCGCGGCCGAGAAATACCTTCCCGAATCCAGGTTTTCACGGAAAATCTCGCGCAGCGAAACCTCCTTTCCTTCCCGCCGGGACTCAGGGTCGAAAGAGGAGCTTTCTCAGGCAACAACGCGCGAGATTTTTCCAAAGTCGGATTTTGGACCGAGAGGGATATCTCTTACCGTGGGCGGCCATATGATCGCCCTTGTCGAGCGCGGCCGAGAAATGCCTTTCCCGAATCCAGGTTTTCACGGAAAATCTCGCGCAGCGAAACCTCCTCTCCTTCCCGCCGGGACTCAGGGTCGAAAGAGGAGCTTTCTCGGGCAACATCGCGGGAGATTTTCCAAAGTCGGATTCGAAATCGTATTTTCCGCTAAGTCACCCTGAGCATTGCAAATCTCAGGGAATCAACAGCACGCTGGACTTTGCGAAATTTTTCAATTTCGAATCCCAAACCCGGACCGTGGGGGCAAACCTCTTGCCGTGGGCGGCTCTATGATCGCCCTTGTCGAGCGCGGCCGAGAAATGCCTTCCCGAATCCAGGTTTTCACGGGATATCTCGCGCAGCGAAAACTCCTCTCCTTCCCGCCGGGACTCCGGGTCGAAGGAGAGGAGCTTTCTCGGGCAACAGCGCGCGAGATATTCCGAAGTCGAATTCAAAATCGTATTTCCGCAAAGTTCCCATGAGCTAGGCGTTTCCCAGGGAATCAACAAGACTCTGGACTCTGAGCGAAATTTCAATTTCGAATCCGACACCAAGACCGAGGGGGAATATCTCTTACCGTGGGCGGCCCTATGATCGCCCTTGTCGAGCGCGGCCATGAAATGCCCTCCCCAATCCGGCTCTTCACGGAAAATCTCGCGCAGCGAAACCTCCTTTCCTTCCCGCCGGGACTCAGGGTCGAAATAGGAGATTTCTCAGGCAACAACGCGCGAGATTTTCCCAAAGTCGGACTTTGGACCGAGGAGGGATATCTCTTACCCTGGGCGGCCATATGATCGCCCTTGTCGAGCGCGGCCGAGAAATGCCTTTCCCGAATCCAGGTTTTCACGGGATATCTCGCGCAGCGAAAACTCCTCTCCTTTCCTCCCAGCGAAACCCTTTCGCCTAAGACAGTGAGAGGGGCAGGTCTCTGTCAAAGGCTTCCGGGTTCGAGGGATTCTTGACTCTCGTCCCTCACGTTAAAGCGGAATGCCTTGCCAGGAACAGGCATCCCGCCGGGACTTAGAGTCAAAAGAGGAGCTTTCTCGGGCAACATCGCGCGAGATATTCCGAAGTTGGGATTCGAAATAGAATTTTCCGCCAAGTCACCCTGAGCTATGCGTTTCTCAGGGAATCAACAGCACGCTGGACTTAGCGAAATTTTTCAATTTCGAATCCCAAACCCGGACCGAGGGGGCAAACCTCTTGCCGTGGGCGGCCATATGATCGCCCTTGTCGAGTGCGGCCGAGAAATGCCTTCCCGAATCCAGCTTTTCACGGGATATCTCGCGCAGCGAAAACTCCTCTCCTTCCCGCCGGGACTCAGGCTCGCAACAGAGGAGCTTTCTCGGGCAACATCGCGCGAGATATTCCGAAGTTGGGATTCGAAATAGAATTTTCCGCCAAGTCACCCTGAGCTATGCGCTTCTCAGGGAATCAACAGCACGCTGGACTTAGCGAAATTTTTCAATTTCGAATCCCAAACCCGGACCGAGGGGGCAAACCTCT